>JAULBZ010008890.1:0-10402 GCA_032360805.1 Neoturris breviconis | reverse complement strand
TCTTCCTCCTCACTCTCAGTTTTCATGTCTTCATCTTCACTTTCAGTTTCCACATGTTTCTTCTTTTGTTTTGGTTCACCAAACAGATCTTCATCGGAATCATCTTCATCAGATTCCTTATCAATCTTCTTCACTGTTTTCTTTTTTGTTGTTTTTTCTTGTTCTTCTTCATCACTTGAACTAACATCCGTTGACTGATTAGAAGAAAAATAATATACATACAATAAAATCCTGAACAGAAGCCATGAGTTTATAGTTTAGGAACCATTCAAGACCCAGACACTAACTGCTGAGTAACTGAATATATAATATGAATGATTTTTGAGCATTGCTCAAGCCTGAAGCAATGCTCAAAAATACCTCAGTCACAATGATTATTTACTTTTATTTCAAACACTGGCAGTATAACACAGCGATCAAAAACTGATAACTAATCACTGGTTTGAAGTCTGATGTTACGCCTGAAAATCACTCTTCTGCAGTGATTATTTGCTCTTAGGGGCCATCTCCAAAATTTGTTTCAGAAAACAGAAATTTTAGAAATTTTAAAGAAGCCAAAATCATTAAATTTTGAAAAGATTAATCTATGACGAAGAGTGTTAAGTCAACAAGCTTGCAGTCAAGATCGTTGATTCACAGGGGTTGATTGAGGTCAAAGTTGACAACGGCATACTGACTTTGGGCGCCTCCAATTTGGGCACCCAAATTAGCGAAGTTTGTTTTATAAAATAATCTATTACAATAATTTCTCTCTTTAAATCTAAAAACTCCTCCAAGTCCGCAGTAAAGACGCTAGAAAAGAACGCTAAACGACTTTGAACATGTCTTAGCCTTTTGTTATCATAATGAGAAGCACACATGTTTACCAGTTTTAATAAAATAGAATGTGAAAAACAAAATACGACTAAAAAACAATGTTCATTCGTTCTTTCCTTACATAAAAAGAAAAAGGCTGTTAAATTGTTTGTTTAAACCTGGTGTATTGATTTGATTTACTTTTTAATTCTCCAGTTTTTGTCGTTAAAATGACTTGGAAATCGATAGTTCATCTTATATATGTCCCATTTTCGTCATTGAAATGACTTGGAAATCAATTTTTCGTCATATATACTATACTGTATGTCCGGTTTTATTCGTTAAAGTGACTTGGAAATCAATAATCCGTCTGATAGTTTTTGTCCACTGGGAATTTCCGTTTCGCAAAATATTTTCTGAAATAGAATATGGCCTTTAGGCTCATTCATTGTCATATGTTAAAGCGCATCAGCATAATTTATTTTTATCAACAATGATTGTTGCACAACTATGGTGAACATGCAAACAAATGCTCATAGTTTTTCGTGGAAAAAAAATATGATACCCTTGACATAGAGAGTTAAAATAAACCAATCTTAAGGCAATCTAGAGATGGAATATACTCAATTCAGCAGCTCCTGCCGCCCAAATTATTTTTCTGGATCAGCCCCTGATTCACAACCCTTCACTGCAAACGAATTTTGGAGATGGTCCCTTATTTCAACAACTACATATAGTACGTCTTCTAATATTTTACAAAACATTGCATATAAACTGGTATGACCTACCTCTTCATCCTCAGTTTCTTCCTCTTCTTCACTTTCCTCAGTCTCGCTATCCTCATCATCTTCACTATCCTTGTTGTCTTCTTTCTTTTGATCATCATCACTATGCACTTCTACTAAACCTAGCGTTTCGTCATGAAGAAATTCTGCTGTACCGATTAAATGTGGCAGAGGGCGATTCGAATAGACATCCTATAAACAATAAAGAATAAGAATAAATAATAAGAACATAATTTTTATGTTCAGACTCAAAAACACTCCTGCACAGGTGAAGTCCAGCAGTTAATTCAAGCTCGATAACACCAAATATGTTGGAATTACATCCTTTTCCGAAAGTCTACAAAAAAGTAATAACTTGAAATATATATAGAATATTTCTTCCCTGACCTATTTTGGTTGGTTTTCTCTGACTTTTCAAAACATTCACTGACATGACAAAGACCGAAAAAAACTTTTTTAAAACATTTTCTCTGACTGTATAAAACTTGAGAGAGTTATGGTAGATCATTATTCAGTCAGTTTCTATAAAGTTTGCTATGTATACCTACCAAAAGACTGGAACATGGTTTGTAGGTCAGGTTGCTTAAGCAAAAGTAAAGTCCGGAGCAATTCAAAAACTGTCATTTAAAAGTTCTGAAAAACATACTATTTCAAGAACAATTCACGGAATTCAAGAAATTCAAGAACCTAAGGACACTTGTTACCTTTGGTTCAATTATAGGATCAGCAACTGTGGCAGCCAGAGATGATTCTTCATCCTCGTCTGAATCTAAAAATGTGAACAACTTTCTTCTTAGAATAACACAGAAACAAACTTAAGCCTGGAAAGAACTGTCAGATTCCACCTGCGTATAAGTTAATTAAAATTATATAAGAAATATTATTGTGCTAGATATAAATTTGAAACATTATACATACATCATAATAGCATATTATGATAGGAACATTAAAAACAAGTATATATATAGAAACATGGTATCTATTAGCAGTAATAAAATCTTGTAGAGGTGGTTGTCATCATCTGTTATTAAAATTAGAAAGAAATAAGGAATAATGAAATAGAACAAAATAGCTGTCCAAAAAAGATTTATGGTCAAAGTCTCACAGAGAGGTTAATTTTCAAAAAATAAATTAAGTCTAAATGTGACTCTGGTTAGATCCTTATAAATTGAATTCAAAAATTTTCTAAGTCAACAAAAATCATAAGAAAATATGAGAAAATCATGAGAAAATCATTTTGGTCAATGTAAATTAAATGTCTCCACTTTTGAAAAATCCCTTTTTCGCCGATACGCAGTCCCGATTTAACGAAATTGAAAAGAATTTCTCCAGCGGTCTCGTAATATTGCCTAGAATGCTATAACCAAATTTCAGAACAATACCATGCCTTTTCCGGCCAAAGGCCTGAAAATGCAATCTGGACCCTTTTTGCCCAAAACTTGGGACCAAGTGGACGAAATCAAAAAATATTTGGCAAGCCCATCTAGGATATTGCCACAAATGCTGGTACCGAATTTCAAAATCATACCTTCTTCAGTAGGTTTTATTTCGACTGTGATAAAAGCATCATCTAACACATTTAAACCATAAACAACAGCATTTGAATAACGAGGCAAAACTTCAGCTTCAAGTTGCTCTCGTGTTTTCTCTGTTTTTTCTTCGCTATCTTTGTCAGATTTTTCTTCTACAATTTCTTCATCGTATACACGCTAAATTGGAATGTTATATGTCTATTATAGTATAGTGAGATCAACATGATGCATAATTTGCAAGATAGCATTCTGTATGATGCATTCTGTACCATTATATACTAAGTGAACTTCCAAATATTAATTTCTCTTCTGGTCTTTATTATACCGTTTTCCAAAAATAAATAATTATTGAATATATACTTACGTTTTCAATAAATTGATTACTAGACAACATCAAAAAGTCATTGAAGGTGTTGTGAACTTTTGAGCCAGAACCCTAAACAATAAAAGTTTTGGAATAACAAAGAACAATATTATTTTATTACAGTACAGTGTTTGAAATAAGAACAAAAAATCACTGTGGACGACTTTTGAGCATTGCTTTTATCCACAATTGTAAACAAAATGATCCAACCAGTGGTCGAAATAAGAGTAGGGAATCACCGTGGATGAGTGTTTTTTGAGCATATGCTACCACTGATAACAATTGGTTGGCTTCTTCATGAGAGTATATCATGTGAATTGTATATAATACCAAGCCTCAATATAACGGTTAGACATTACTTGTGGAGGAGTGTTTTTTCAGCATAAAGCTGAAAATTGTACTCAATAACACTCTTCCACAGGTGATGTCCGATCGTAGGCATCAAGAAGCAGCACTCAAAATAAGGCCAAATAATAACTGTGGAGATTTTAGAGCGCTCAAAAATCAGTCAATCACAATGATTGTTTGTTCCTATATGGAACACTATAAATATATTTAAGGCCTATCGTCTGTGTTGTTCACTGTCTTAAGTGTGAAGTGCTAGGGCTACACTCATGGATTGTTAACTATATTCCTCCACAGCTGATTCCCAACAGTTATTGAATATTCAGCTACTTACTGTATATATACTGTAACTATATATTCCTCCAACAGTTATTTACTGTATATACTGTAACTATAGGTACGCAAGCTGTTATTGCGAGACGGGATTTTTGTTATATTTCAATTAAAAATAAATGCCAAAAGATGCAATGTGTTTAAAGAGATTTTCATACTTTTTTTCAAAATTTAACGGCTTTCAGTTATACCCCCTCTCCCCTAAACCGCCTGAAGCCGTTAAAAAATCTGAAAATCAATTGTCGAAGGCCCCTAAATAAGGTGTTACTATTAGTACGTATATTATGTGAATTGTATATAATACCAAGCCTCAATATAACGGTCGGACATCACTTGTGGAGGAGTGTTTTTTGAGTACAGTTTTCATCCATAAAGCTTTAATAACTGTACTCAAAAACGCTCCTTCACGGGTGATGTCGGACCGTAGGCATCAATGTAAGAAGCAGCACTCAAAATATGGCCAAATAATAACTGTGGAGATTTTAGAGCGCTCAAAAATCAGTCAATCACAATGATTGTTTGTTCTTATATTGAACACTATAAATATATTTATGTAAGGCCTATCATCTGTGTTGTCTAAGTGCTAGGGCTACACTCAGCCTGAAGCCGTTAAAAAATCTGAAAATCAATTGTCGAAGGCCCCTAAATAAGGTGTTACTATTAGTAAACACAGTATATTTACAAACCTTTGTTGAATTTGTTAGATCTCCTACAAGCTTGTCAATTTCAGTAGTTTTTGAAATTATTCTTTGTGAGAAATCGTGAAGGTAAAGGAGGAGCTATAAGAATAAATTACATTTGTTATTTGATAGTTTTTACACCAAGCCTGTTATCTACCAGTTATTTCCATGCTTATATATATGAGCAATTCTACACTGCTGAAAATCCTGTTGGGAACAGGGTCGAAAATCTGAGTAGCATAATTTTTAAGAAAGTGTCTTCTGCTAGCTGACCCACATCAGTTTTTTGTTTTACCCGAATCGGAACTGTCTATAAGTACCTATCAGGGAAAAATTTGTTGGGGAAAATATTTGTCACCCAGAACAAATTCTTTACTTTTCTAGATAAAATTTTTGCAAAAAGAAGAGAATTTTTTTTTGAAGTCTTGTCGCTTGTCGAGTCAAAATTTGGTCAACCAGAAAAAATTGATCACCTTTATTCCCGACGAAAATTTTCAAAATTAGAAAATCAGAGATTTTAAACGCGTTTTCAAATTCAAAAAAGCAGGTTAGAGGCGGGGTGTTAATAAGATTCATGGTTCAAACACAGTTTTACAGAAGATTATCTAGCACAATTTTACTCAGGAATATTCGTTGGGGAAATATTCGCCAGGGAAAAACATTTGTCAGGGCCAAATTTCATCACATTTCCCTGGTGAATTTTTCTCCAATTTGGTGAATCAGGAAATTGGAACCAGGTAAATAACGTACAGGACTCGATACGATTGTGAATTATAAGAGTAAGACTGAACTGACTAACGTGTGGGCATGGGGATGAGGTTGCGAGATCGGCATGGTTGGCCGTGTAACTCAGAAATTGCACCGGACCAGGACCAAAACTAAATAAATTAGGAATCAGAACTTTTAGTTTACCAAGTGAAGTGGGATTTACGTTGCGTTTCTCTATGATGAAATTATAAATATTCTATAATTACATCATAGAATATTTAGCTAGGAATAAATGAAGTGAAGAAGGAGGATATAAAACTGTTCATAATTTGGTCATCAATCGACGAGAGAAAGCGGTGAGGATAAGGTTTTTTCATGTCTTCGTATCAAATTAATGAAAATATAACGACAAAAGTATATGTCTCTAATAGGCTTCCGTAGTGTATAGTAAACTTAAAATCAAGAAACAAAAACTTACACCAGAATCTCCCGCCAGAGACCATTTTTTACTGAATTCTCGAAGCTGTGGAGGCCGGAGAGGTGCCTCTCCAGCTTTTTCCTGGGGATTTGAAACATCTGTCGTTTGTAGTTGAATTGTAGGAGGGTTAGTTGTCTCTGGTGGGGGCATATCTGAAGCACTTTCATTTTGAATAGGTGGTGGTGGTGGAGGTGGCGGCGGCGGAGGTGCAGGAACGGCCGCCATCTTGATAGTAAAGTGAAATTATCACGTGATAAAGTTGTTTTTCTTCGAATTTGCTTACTTCGGCAAAGTCGATATTACTCAATCAGAAACTTTGTACCCAATACTTTTTCACTGTACGTACAATTTTCGCTAAATTGATTCTGCCTTTTTGGCACGCTGTGCTCAACGTTTGTATAAAAATCCATAATAGGTCTATGATAAATCTAAGCATATGTTATTGTGCTGGAGATCTCCGGATTGCTTTGGTATCACAATGAAACTTGGCACGATAAAGCGGATTGGGGCGGAACGAATCAAAGGGGTCCGGTGGGTTTTCTTCCTTGGTTTTCTCTGCAGATCCGGACATTCCATTGGACAAAAGAGGCTACACGTGACGGAGCTATCGTCCGTTGGACGTCGTTTTCGTCCGGTGGAAAGTCGTCATTTGAGTTCTCCAGAGAGAGGTTTCACTCAAGGGGACTTTTGGTTGGTTCCCATCCCATTTCCGGGAAAGGATAGGAAAAACAGTGTAGTAAGAAGAGCTCGCACGTCACCTTTAACGGTGGACAGTGCTTGCTGGAAAGCAAAGAGGGCGTTGCGAGAATCGCAGAATCGGGAAATCGGAGTGCCGAAATTAAAATTATTCTATTCATAACACAAAAATACAAAAGTAAAGACAAAACAAGACGCTTCATACATTACTATAGAAAGGCCTATTAATAAGGTATTGCACATTAAAAGAAAGAAAATATATATATATTCATATATTATACATTATACATGATTAAGATGCTATAAGCGTCGAAACGTTGTAAATATTTTAGTTTTGTTCATAATAAAATTTTAACATAGAAGATTTTGGTTTTACTTGACACTTTTTTACACATTTATGCACATATAACATATACCTTAAGGGAATTAATTTTCGCGAATTTCGCGAGTTTTTGGCAAAATCGCGAAATTTAATTCTCGCGGAAATTATGAAAATGTGTAAACTCGCGAAATTCGCGAAAATTAATTCTTGCGAAAATTAAGTTTTTCTAAAGTTTTTTTATTTTTTTTTCATTCATCCAGAATCTCACAAATTCAAACAGAGCGTATAGACCATGGTTGAAAACTATAGAGGGGCCCCTATAGACAGAGTTTTTAGAATTATCAACTCGCGAAAATTACTTCTCGCAAAAATTAATTCCCTTAAGGTATGTTGTGTAAACAATGATGGTAGACAATACTGGTGGCACAATGATGTAGACATAGACACTATATATAGATCCAGACTAAGTTTGTTCCACTCATTTACACAATAAGGAAAGAAAACGTTTTTAAAATAGTCTGTATGGGAAGATATGTTCTAAATAATAAATTTGCTTGCCAGGTAGAAAAGCATGCAGATATTCAGGCGACTTACGCGTAATGATATTAAAAAAAAACTATAGTCGTCGGTACCAACGTCTATCACCGAGGCTCTCATGATATAAACGATCACGGCTGGAGCCTTTTATGGTCCGTTATTGCAAGCGCAGCATTATATTGAACAGGCTCGATCATTTTACAAAAAGGATCATTATGAGGCTGGTCGTAAATAACATCACAATAATCTAGTCAATGATTTTACAATACCCTTGTTGGCCTTAGATATCTTTCATTCAAGTGATGAGAAAAGGAAAGTCTTTCGTCTAGAATTGATCCAAGATGTTTATGAAAAGGTGCAGATACAAACAATAGGAGTATCATCGAAATATAAAACAGGGTGGGTAACTGTTTTTTTTTTATGAGAAAGATACAAAATTGGAAAAGTTGTCTAAAAGGATAAAAATCTAAAAATTTCGGCTTCATGCACATATTCCAATCGAGGAGTTATAACAGACTGACATTCTTAAATTTATATGGCGAAATCTTTCTTAAGTTCTATCACAACCTCGTTCCCAGGGTTTCTTGCCTTTTCGAAATACGGACAACCTGTTCACAACATTTAAAAGCTGGAAAGTAGGACGCTCTCCTCTGCAAAGGTTTAAAAAGGCAAGCAGTAGCAAAAAAAAATTAATGCGTGTGGGGAAGAAAACGGTAGATTCCGGGAAAATACGAATCGGCAACTTCGTGACATCAAGAGAGAGAATAAACCCTGGGAACGAGGTTGACGGACCGGTACAAAAAATAAGGATGTAATGTCAACGTGTTTGCAAATACCTTGTGGTACGACGCGTCTTGCAACGTCGAAAAGACGCCGTTTTAACGTCATGATGTCAAAACCTTTTGACGTTGCTGAGATATAATGGCATAGTTTAATTCACGTACAGGTGTCATTGTGGTTACAAAATACCAAAATGTGTAATAAATACAACCTCGTTCCCAGTGCTTCTTCTCTCTTGACGTTTTAAACGTCAAGAGAGAAGAAGCCCTGGGAACGAGGTTGTAATAAATATTGTTTATATTTGGTACTGATTCAGGATCAGGTAGCTACTTATTCGACTAGCCCTAACGGCACATGACGTCAAAACGACGTTGTTTTGACGACGTCATGTGTCACTGGGAATAATCAATATATATGGAAAGACTATATTTTCGAATTAAATTCGAATGGCGAATAAAGGAAATAAAGTTTTCGAACTCTCCAATAAATTCATTATATTTTAAATACTCTATTACGAGTTTAACTCAGTGGGCAAAAACTTGTTCAAAGTCCACAGTAAAGACGCTAGAACAACGTTCCTAACCAGCAAAAACCTGTTCAAAGTCAGAAAAATAACGTTAGAACATCATTCTGTGAACACTAACGTTATTTTGCTGATTTTGAAGAGGTTTTTTCCGGATGGGTCGTTCTTTACTGCTGATCTTGAAAAAGTTTTCGCCCACTAGGAAAATATATACACATATGACACATACTACACGTTTTATTTATAAGAACACGTAAATTTTGCTCCGGGCTCAATGTGCTTATTTTTTTCATGGAAAATGAGACTCGACCGCGCTTATAACGTTCTCATTTTTCAATCAAGGTTAAATTCACTGATGAATCATATGATTCCATTGGTGTTTAAAAATGGAAGTAATGCTGTTGAAAATGATTTACCTTAAAAGAGATGAATTAGTACAAAACTAAAATTTCGCGGATAAAAAATTCTAAAAATTTTGGCTGGAATTTAATTTCGCGGATAGCGTAAAAAAGGTGTTTTTTGTGTGCAGCTTAAACTTAAATTGAAGGAAAGAAACTTGATATAAGGTAAAATTTGCGAGGAGGAATATAAATTCGGTTCTGCCTTTAGGACTTAAATTAACGTTGTTCTAAGGTTATTTTGCTGACTTTGAACAGGTTTTTGCTGGCTGGGTAGGATGTTCTATTTTTTTTATTTTTTTTTACTATCTTTAAGCTTTAATGTTCTTATAAACGAGGTAAAATAAAATCATAAATAAATCTATTAAAATAGAAGAGCGCTCAATCAGCAACCTAGTTCCTAGGGCTTCTTGTCTTTTCGAAATGCCGCAACGAAGTTGTTCATTTATCTTAAAAATAAGAAGCCCTGAGAACGAGGTTGTACATGGGGTTTTCAAATGAATAGCGCAAATTAGAAGATTCAACTCGCATTAATTTTGAGATGAAAATAAAGATAAAATTAGGAAAACCACCTTGTAACTAGCTATTCGCGGTTGAAAAAGCGCTTAAAATAAGAGCAAATAATTACTGTGGGAGAGTTTCGAGCATATAAAGCATGAAACTAAGCTTAAAACTCACCCCTCCACAGTGATTAGTACATTTTTAGAAATTATAGCAGAGATCAGGCCTCTGAATTCACGTCGGCATTCCCCTGTGGAGGAGCAACTTTGGAGATTCCTCAAAAGATGCCCGTCCACAGGGGAATGCCGTCGTGCCTGAGAAATTCAAGGAAAATCTACCCAAAGTTAGTAATAATTGATCCCATATAAGAGTAATCTCCGCACAATCCTGAATATAACCGGTGGAGGAGTTTTTTAGTATAGTTTTCAGCTTCAATAATTAAAAACACTCCTCCACAACTGATGTCCGATCGTAATATTCAGGTAATCTCCATAAAAATATATGTCAGCCCAGCCGGCCAAAACCTGTTCAAAGTCAGCAAAATAAAGTTAGAACAACGTTCTGTTAACGTTGTTCTAACGTTATTTTTCTGACTTTGAAAAGGGTTTTTCCGGGTGGGAGGAAT
>JAULBZ010008887.1:0-10404 GCA_032360805.1 Neoturris breviconis | reverse complement strand
CGTTTTATTCTCTATACGCTAAAATCCAGATTATTTCTTCTGAAGTCATACTCAGAATTATGTATATACGGTGGTCGAAATAAAAGTAAATGATCACTGTGGAGGAGTGATTTTTAGCTAGGCTATGCTCAAAAATCATTCATTCACAGTGATTACTTGCTCTTATTTCGACCACCGATTTCTGTATACATCTATCCAATTGACAAATATGTACGTCATTGTGTAGGATGTTTAGAACGTCCTTTCTCCTTCTCGTTATAGTGTTGCGACATCACGAAACTTTTTCGATTCATAGAATAATATATAGCCGCATTCTGAATTCTTTTGAACATCCGTTGTCAACCCAAAAAAATCCTCCAAAGAATGAGTTTCAATTTTCTAAAATAAAAGATACAAAACATGACACTACTTTGCTTCAAGATGACGTAAGGACCAGTCGAAAAGATCACATGATGGTGACGTCAATCCCTACCAAAGTTACTATGTTTTCTATTGGGCTTCGCCGCGAGTCTTTCTTGTAGTGAAAAGCAACCTTTGGTTTTCAGAGAAGAGTACTTGTTGGATTCTTAGGGCTGATTTCCATTAGGCGATTTTTGTTGCGCGGGTTACTATTTTCAAGCGATAATTTCAATTTTAATTGAGCATGCGCATTTTTTTTAATCCAGCGACCTTGACCAAAAATTTGTTTCGATCGCGGCGTTCAATTTTCGGGCGCTTGGGAGTTGAACTTGTTTCAACTTCCAGAGCGTGCAAAAGCGACCAGTTTTTGGAAAGCCAAAAACCTTCTAGAAAAATGCTAACTACGTAAAAAACTTTCTGGGAAGTTTTTTTTAAGATGGCCGCTGGAAGGGAAGGTCACTTCGTACAACAACTTGAAGACAAATTGTGCACAACAACAAAAATATGGAAATGTGCTATAGAAAGCACAGCGACCAAACGCCCTCAGTCGCAGCGCCCGCGCGAGCAAAACGATTGATATGGATATCGGCCTTTAATCTGTTTACGTCTGCAATGGATGTAAAACATTGACATCAGAATCCATTAACACAAAATGCGTTAATGTATGATGATTCATGCATTATTGATCGACTTATTTAATATATGCTTCATTCGACTCTTCATTCTAGTTAAGAGTGACCATAAAATTTTGCACAACAAAAATGTGGATATGTGCTATAGAAAACGCAGCGACGAAACGCCCTCAGTCGCAGCACTCGCGCGAACAAAACGAACAAAACGGTCGATATGGAGATCGAACTAAGTCACTCGATAAAAGTAGCGCATACGACAAAAATCGCCAAATCGAAATCAGCCTTTTGTACCTAACAAACCAATCAACTACAAGCTCGTTGACATACTCTGTGGGCAAAAACTTATTTAAAGTCCGCAATATAGACGCTAGAACAACATTAAAAACGTTGTTTCAGCGTCTTTACTGCGGACTTTGAACACGATTTTGCCTACTGGGTGACATCTATCTTCACAGCTTTTATAGATAACATGAAGATCGCCCCATTATGCACAGTAAACTAGAAGTCATAGTTCCAAACAACCGTTACCTCGACAATATCATCATCAAAGAGCAACCAAAAACCATGACTTTTTACAATTGCAATGTAATGGCCACGATTTGGTCCACTGAAATAAGTAAAAGCAATTTATAATTTTCAACCAACATAAAAGTGTTTTGTAGACCGTCATCACTCTGGAGGATAGATTTTTCAGAATATTTTTCAGACAAATTGGCCGAAAATATTCTGAAATCTCTCCTTCACAGTGGTGACTCTGATGAGCTTGTTTCTTAGGCCAAATCATTAGCTTACCCTCAATGTTTTATTTTACACACATAAATACTTTTCTATGAAAGCAGGCGACGCAGGCTTTTAATAACACAGAAATCGTTATGACCAACAATATTCAAAAGTGTAAGTCAATTTCAGAACAATGGCTGAGAGCGGGTATTTTAACGACAGTATCTATATAGTTCTTTAAAACTACTTAGTCTTTCTTAAAACATCATTGTGATTGAGTTTTCACTAGGAGAAAGATTTTCTCTGGGAAAGCCAAAAGATGACATTCCATTGGTAGGTGATTTCTACCAATAGAATGTCTTCGTTTGGCTTTCGCAGCGAATTTTACGTTTAGTGCAAACCAACCTTAACATTCACAACCTCGTCCCCAGGGCTTCATATCTCCTTACGTAAACGTCAAAAGAGAAAAGAAGCCCTGTGGACGAGACTCACAGATACAAAAATAACTTAATTTACAAAACGTTTCTTAGGCAAACATTTTTAAACATTTCTTATACGCAATCAAATCATAAACATCAATATTAACTACATATACCTCCCACAATGTACAACAACAGCTGCTAAATCATACATGCGATCATGATTTGTAGCATCATCAGACTAAACAACAACATTAGATAGCATTAGGGATCATCTCCAAATTTTACATGCCAAAGGTAAACTTTTCGGTTGGTTTAAAGAACTAAATTTGACCAAATCCAACCATCACGCAGAAGAGTGTTATGGCAATGTGCTTACAGTGGATTGGTTTGTTCGGTACTAAGAATCCAATCCATTGCAAGATCATTGACTCTTCACTGTATATATTATTTTTGAGATGATGCCAAACAGACACTCTTAGGAGTTTGTTTTTAAAAATATAAGAATGGTGACTAAAACTCTCACTGAAGCAATCATTTCAGAACTTCGCGGATTTTGCAGTTTTTACCCAAACCCGTGGAAATAATTACCTACACGAAGTCTACATTATGAGCTCAATTGCGACAGTAGTTAATGTCCACGAAAAGCCTATATAAGCAAGAAATAAAAATTTCCTAGATAAATATACCTCTTCATAAAACAATGAAAACGAGGCGTCTGTTGCTCAAAGTAGAACTTGTTACAAAAAAATAACTTCCTTTGTGTGCAGTGACTAAACTTTTGCGGAATTGACTAAAAACCACAAATGAGCAAAACCATTTCCCTCACACGTTTCCACCATAGAAGGTGCTAATAATCGTACAGATTTTCTTGTTGTTATAACTTAGAACAGCTGAAATCTTACTTACTGTATTAAAAAGTCTGAGTTGTAACGGAAATGTAACACGATGTGATAGTTTTGTAAAGCGTTGCTGTTGTTCCACATATTTAAAACGCTTTAAATGTAACGCAAGAATCTGAGGTAACTTTTTCACTTTCATTCTAAAGTATATAAACATTCATAATTAGTACGTGGCGTTAGAACGTCAAAACAACGTCCTTTCTATGTTGAAAAAACGTCACGTGCCGGCAAGGTTATATGATATTTAATCACCTACCCATGTGGGCACAAACTTTGTTCTAGCGTCTTTACTGCAATTTTTGAACAGGTTTTGCCCACTGGGACCAACATACACACTAAAGGTTGATTTCCATTAGGCCAAAAATGCTGTGCGAAAGCCAAAAGTCAATTTATTGGTAGAAATTGAAGTCACATAGGATGTGACGTAAATTTCTGCTAAAGGAATGTCTTCGCTTTCGCACATATTCTTTAGAGGAAATCAACAATAATACTAACCAATGACACATTCATAGTGTTGTCATTTCTAAAATGCCATTCTATCAAGCATTATCTTTCCAATAAAAAGGACAGGTTATTTTATACAACTTTTCACAACAATGTTCATATGAGAAGAGATAGATGTGAATTCAACTGAATAACAAGTGAACCTGACTTAAATGTCAGAAACTTTTGTGGGAAGAAGAAATCGCAAAATGTTTGTCAGATTTTCTCAAAATCCCCCAAAAACGTGAATGTTTCATCCCACAAATGTTTTCTAGCATAAGGTAGCTGATATGTAAAATAGCCTATTTGACCATCAATATCCAGGGATAAGTTTAAAAGCCCTCACCTTTTTTGTGCTTCTTGTTTACTACCACATACTTCACAAAAGTATTTCTGCTCACTGCATAATGTTTCCGTAGTTGAAAAATTTCTAAAAGAGCAATTGTGAAAATACAAGCAAATAATCACTGTGGAGGGAGGATCTTTAAGCATAGCTTTTCAAATCTTCTATATACATAGACAATACAACAAGATAGCCAAAGAACGTATCTTCCACGCAAATACTTCAACAAAAAAATATTTTGCAATGAAAGGAAAGTTGCTGATGTGATATTTTCTAACTTGATGTGCACAATAAGAGTTAAATTTTAGAAAATGTTAATGGACTAGAATTCTTTTCTATAATGGGAATATAGAGACTGTTTTTTTCTCTTCAGAATGTAAATAGTGAAACTGGATAGGTCAATTAGTCAACAGATCAACTCTCATTAACCTTGTGTTCCTATTTGGTGAAACTGCCATTGTAGAACTGTATTTGTCACTTATCACAGTGTTCAAAATAAGAGCAAATAATCACTGTGGAGGAGTATGTAATGTGTCTAAATCTGCACTTCCAACCTAAGAGCATCTTCAAAAAATATTAATTGTAAAGTTTCATGTAGACTGTACACATGAAACTTAAAAATCTTGAAAGAAAGATTTCTGAATGTTTTGGTCACTAACCCGTTTTACCAGGGTTTTTTTGAAAATCGGATTTTCTTCGGATTTTCGGGCGATAATTTCGGTATTTTACAATATTTTGTTTTTGTTAAAGAGCAACACAATAGCTGTCTAAAACAGAAATCAGAAAGAAAAAAATGTTATCTAGAACTCTTTTAATTGTAATTCTAACATACACATTTTAAGCAAAATTTGACATTTTAAATTTTTTGATTTCTTTATTTTACATGGGCACGGTTATCATTTTACAATCAACAAAATGTTAGTCAAACAATAAAGGTTAACTTTTAAATCCCATAATTACTATAAAATAAAAGTAAAGAGTTGTACCTGCCACCCTTACAACGATGTCACCAAAATGGAGACACTGCAATGGTCATCGGAAAAATGCTGACATCAGCAAAAAAAAATTAATCCAAATTATTCCTTTCATGATACACTATTAGCCTGTCAAGATTCATCGCTATACTATTAGTGTGTTAAATGACTGCATCTGAAAACCTATGTCAATCTAAGTCAATGTAAAATGCTATTGACCATCGCCCCAATTGTCAAATCAGATGAGAGTAAGTGACTGTCTCAAAAATAAAATCTACAGAGGAGAGTATTGAGTCAATGATCTTGCAATGGATTGGTTTCTTCGCACCGATGAAACCAATCTATTGCAAGCTCATTGACCTAACACACTTCTTTACAGATTATTTCTTTGTTGAATTTTGTCAATTTTAGTTGATTTGACTTTACCAAAAAAATTGGTCTTGGAGCGATATTTTGAGACGGTCCCTAAGTGAACTTACTTTAAACAATATGTAATAGAAGTATTTTGTTCAACATCAACTGATATATCAAGAAATTTCTCATCTTTACTGCTTACCTACATTAAAAGAAAGCACTGTTTACCCAACAGTTTATATCACTTCAAATAATCTTCCAAGGTGGTCGAATACAAATGGATTGGAATGCAAAAACTCGTATATCGGAAGGAAAATGTGGTTACTATTGTTCTTTGTATTGCTGTCAAAATATTGTGAGAGCATAGGAAACCCTCTCAATTACATAAACCGATGCAGGGCTCGAAATAACAGCCGGTCATCACTGTAGAGGAGAGATTTTTCAGAATATTTTCAGCCCGGCTGTTATTTCGAGCCCTGCTGATGATTGCTAACAAATAAAGATACCTGTATATGTATGTAGATAGTAAATGTCATAACCAGTTAAAAGCGAATATTCACTAGGCAAATTCAGTTGTACGAATTCTAAGCAAAGCCATTACACTGGTCAAAAGTGACGACATGTCAGGTGAAATCACTTACAACTAATGTAATGGCTTTTATTTTGTCTACTGATATTACATGAATATTTGGGTCTGTACGTTCTCAGCAAACCAGGTATAATGATAAAAGTAAGAAGAAGTAAGCCTTACACTTTCACAACATAAGCACCTTGTTTCATTTGTAAGAATTCCTTCAAATATATCATGTACCCAAGTTGGCTCAGGAGGTGTTTTGTTATATGTTGATTGAGAAGTAGCTGTAGAGTATCCAGAACTTGCACTGGTTTTACTACTAACGCTACTGACACTACCAAGACGCTCTCTTTCTTTATCTTTTTCACGTTGCTTTTCACCTATTACATCATAAAGAAACACAATAAAACAGGTAGTGGGAAAGTAAAATAACAGTCAAACATCACCTGTGGAGGAGTGATGTCCAGTAGTTATTTTGAGGCTGGTAAAAGTACAGCAATTACTTTTATTTGCAGGTTCTTGATGCAGGACTTGCAGATTGGTAAATATTTTTGGCTACTGGCAAAGTAAGGCATCAGTGAAAAGTATAATATATACTTACTTTGTAGTAAATCAGCAACAGTATTCAACAAATAATTCAAAAATTCATGAGCATCTTGTTGCATGTAATTGTCAAACAATTCTATGAAATATAAAGAATATACAGTACAGTAAACTCTTGTCAAACTTGACCACAATACATATATATACACAATGCTATATTATACTGGTTTATTAGGCCTGAATATATCTATAACTGTCGGACATCGCATGTAGCGGAGTGTTTTTTGAGTATACAGTGTAAAGCTGAATACTAACTAAAAACACGCTCCTCCGCAAGTAATGTCTGGCAGTTACATTCAGGCTTGTTTATCGACCTTTTGCTCAGAACACATGTACCATATTATTTGAAAAAACGTGCTCTCGGAAAAGCACCACAGTTTTTTAGTTATGTCTGAAATAAGTGCCACCATCGAAAAAATGCCACACTATAACCAAATGTGGCACTTATATTTCAGAAAATAAATAAATAGATGTTAAGTTTTAGACGGCGTCAAAATCACAATTTTATTCTTATTTAATTAAGTAATTCCACAACTGATAAAGTAAACTGATTCCTACGAATATAAAGGTTACCACAGGCCTTTGATTTCACAGGGGAATGTCAACGTGAATTCAGAGGTCTGTTATCAGAATGTAGCCTCAAACTTTCACTCTATCTAAGAAGGTTCTATGATTTTAATTTTTTGGGACTTGCATTCCTTCAATTTTAAGCCTCCCTTTAATAAAAGTGCTGACCTCAAAATAAGCGCAACATTATAACAATAGCAAACGCGCCACCAAGTGGTGCACCATGGTGCTAATTCAAATATATACGGTGTAAAAGAAATACTATAGGATAAATAAAACTCACATAAACAAAACCATTCAAAGAACATTCTCTAATCTTACCATTTTCTTTTCTTAGCCTTGATACAAACTTCTTGGGTGCAATTACACCAGTCTTTCGTTTTTGGGTTGCAATATTACTGAACAGGTCAGCTAAGCATGTGAGTAAGTTCTCTTTGCGCTTTTGTAGAGGTTTGTATGATAAAACCTTTTCACGAAATGGACGACAGAAGTATAGGGCTTGTAGTACAGAGTTACAATAACAAGTGTTTCCAAACTAAAAAAAATAAAAGTATTGATCCTAATAAACAAGAAAAAATTCAATTTTATATGATGCCTTGTCTTCGCTGTTCTTTTTTTCCAAACTAGAACTAAAACTATCAATCTAAACATTTAGGAGTCATTCCGTTAAAAGCCAGCCTTGTTCCCAGTGCTACTTTCCACTTTTTGAAAGAAGGACCTCCTCTTATTTCAAACATTGCAACGTTAAAGTAAAACATTTTACGAAGCAACATATTAAACGAAATGAAATGAGCAATGAATACCTTTTTATGAGATACACCTTTACAAGGTCAGGCCGGATTACACAACTAAGCCTACAAGATAACGGTCGGACATCATGTGGAGGAGTGTTTTTTGAGTACCCTTCAAAGCTAAAAACTGTACTCAAAAAACACTCATTCACTAGTGATGAGGCTTACACAATCAGAAATGTTTAGAAATACATACATTTACAAGTCCAAAAAAATGTTCATTTATTGGTCCAATGTCTTGTTCCAATGATGACGTACTAGCACCCTAAACAAATCGAACAATATAGAAATATTCAATATTGCTAAAATATAACATTAAAATAATTTTATGAATGTAAACACAAAAAGATATTGGTTTAAAAGTGTATGTATGTACGTATGAATACGTACGTATGTACTGTATGTGCATAAATACGTATGTATGTACAGGATGGTCTGCTATGTGGAGTTGTTACAACAAAGGGAGCCTGTTCATTCTCTCTTATGTGCTAAAAGAAGCAGTGTTCAAAATAAGTGAAAATAAACACTGCGGAGGACAGATTTTTGAGCATTGCTTCCGGCTACAAAGTCTGAAGCAATGCTCAATAATCACACCTTTACAGTGATTACTTACTTTCATTTTAAACACTGAAAAGTTAATTAGAAACAAACAACATACCATGACTCAAGTCACCATACCTTGACAAGTTTTCCTTTTTATATTTATACAAAAATCTAGGAATAAAACACACAAGTCAAAAGTACAATAAAGCCCACCAAATCCGAGCCCCAGGCAGATAATTGTTCTATGAGGTACACGGTGGGCAAAAACTTGTCCAAAATCTGCAGTAAAAACACTAGAACAATGCAAAACAATGCAATACAATGCAAAACCAAAGGTACAATATTAAAAGTAGCCCACCAAACCAAGTGAAAGTTAAATCTAGGCACATAAATAGGAATTGCATTCACACATTATACAGTGTTTGAAATATGCCTTTATTAAGATGGTATAGTTTCAGGTCAAATAAAGAACTGTAACACAATTATGTCAGATCACTGTGGAGGAGATAGTGAAATTTCATATCAAGGATAAACAACCAAATTTAACATGACATTAGGATTTCATGTCCTTAATAAGTTGATAAAGTTTCAGGTCAAATAAACAATTGGAACACCATTATCAAGATAAAATTATATCAAATCACAGTGGAGGAGAGTAGTAAAATTTCAAATCATTGCCTAAAGCAATGTTCAAAAGTCACTCCTCCATGTATATAGTAGTATATAGGTATATATATAGAAACCATGCATTTAATACTGATAAAATGCAATACTTAAAACACTTAATTTATTAAGTGGATAAAATAAGTAAAGGTGGTTGTCATCATCTGTTATTGAACTTAAAAAGAAATAAAGTAGCATGAAATAGAAGATTGCATATTCATTAAAACAATTTATTCTTTTATTAACAAATCTTCCTCTGCTGAATTGTGTATTGTGAAAAGTGTATTTCTAATTTGAATTGTGAGTAATTACTTATGTTATAAAGAATCTGACTGCAGGGTCAGGAATGAAACCAAATTAGCCAAAAGGGATAGATTTTGAGCAAAATGGGCACTTTTTCCCCTTTTTGTACAGGAGCAGTGTATCCGGACTCACTTTTTGAAAAAGGAAGGCTCCCAAAATCAAAGTAGAGTCTTCAATTCTTGAAATGTTAAAAATTATTTTTTATATTTTTTATCATCTCAAAAAATTAAGGAAAGAGCTTCCTTAAAATAAAGTAAAATAGCTGCCAAAAAAGATTCATGGTCAAAGTCACATAGAAAAGATAATTTTCAAAAAAATAGGTCCAATACAGAATTTAAAATATTTCGCCGATACTCGGTCCCAAATTGTCGAAATTGAGAAAAAAAATTAGCCAGCAGTCCCGTAATATTGCCTAGAATGCCATAACTTTTTCGGTCCATTGGCCAAAAGATGCAATTTGGACCATTTTTGCCCAAAGCACAGTTGACTAGATCAAAAAAATTTGGTGAGCCTTTTTAAAATATCGCCACAAACTTTGTTTGGTGGGCTAAAAATTACACCTGTGGCGCTATTTTTGGCACCTCCGGCATATTTTTGTGTCCTTACTGCCCGGGTATTTTTACAAATGATAAGTAGCAAGAAAAAAGGTAAGTGAGACATTTTTTCAAAAAAAATTCAAGATGGACGTACTGTAGGACAGGATGACACGGAGTGACGTTTATTTGTATCGCTGGTTGAAATGCATCGAAAGGTAGGGTAAAATGTTATTTCCTTCTTATAAATATTATTTTATATATGCTTTGTAGAAAGGTTCAGATGAGAGTTCTTTGCGCAGCTTGACTGAAACAAGTCCCAATTTTTTAGAAGCTAAATATGTGGCAGAATACTCTATTGCTATTTAGCAAGTGGCTCTGCTCGGGGATTTCAAAATCAGCGCCACTAGGCCCGTTTTAAAATTTATTTTGTTTTTTCGATGGGCAAATGCAAATGGATTGAACGGAGCCACCCCACTTGCTATTCTACAACATAATTTTGCTTTTTTTACCGAAGAAATTATGGACATGTTCAAGCAAAAATTTCCCTTTTGGCTATTTATTGGACATTTAGACCATATGTTACATTTATCTCTGCAGA
>JAULBZ010008886.1:0-10407 GCA_032360805.1 Neoturris breviconis | reverse complement strand
AAATAGATTAATATGATTGTTTAGCGCAGAAATTTTGCGGTATAAACTTTTATGAAAGATATTTTTGCAGAATTGTTGTCCCTCATCGGTCTACTCATCCGAAAAAATAAATTTCGCAAAAAACCATAACAAACCTTAATCTGAAGAAAATAGATTTACCCAAACAAATTTTTCAAGTAAGATTTTTCTGGCATCCAAGAGAATATTAATTTGTCTATCCACAAAAATTAATTCTGCTAATTCTAAACGTACCTTTCATTTCTTTTATTTGCAAAATAAAATTCGGCAAAATTTACCATTTTTTAAGGCTTTACACACTAAGGTTTATTACCACAAAGATTTCATTAAAGAGCTTGAAAAATAAATAACATTACTAATTTTTCTCCCTGGTTCTACTGATACTGCAGTTTCAAAGTTTTTGAAGAAACCAGTATAAAGAAATTTATGCGAAAATTATGATATCATCTTTGAGTATAGAAAATATAGTAGGTACTTTATTGCTAATATCTCCACAAATAATATAGCTTGGTATATAAAACTTTGCAGTAGGGTGGATTAAAACAATTTACACACTTTTGATTTTTTTTTTATGTATCACACCCCGATAACTTTCCAATTACTGCATTTAAAACTTGGTCACAATATTCCCTAGGCTCTATTATATCCGAAAATGTAACAAAAGTTAGCATGCGTCATTATTTCATGAATAATGTGAGTATCCAACCACAGTACCCGTGAAAAGCTGATATGGAAGGCAAAAAAGGAAATTTAGCTAGAACAATTAATTATGTTATTATATTTGCCAATTATGATCAGTTTTTCAACTATTACACAATATAAAGCCCTTGTAATGCCTTGTAGACAATTTTTGGTCATCAGTTTTCAAATACAATAACGTGAAAATCACCAATTTTGGGCCTAATACGATTAGTGGACCAGAAATTATATGGGGTAAAAACACCTTCTAAAACTAATAATGTATTAGGTAAACAATCAAAACACTAGTTGAGGGTTTATTATGCTACCACAATTGCGATAAAAATGAAAAGTAAAGTTGTAATGACGTTTCGCAAATAGTGAGGTGCTTATTCAAGACTGACACTTAAGCAATTAATCGATCATTTATAGTATGCATGTGGTAATATCTGACAGTTAAATTCAGACTTCATCTACTCGAATTTGTGATTGATTTTGGAGTCTACCTGGGTTTTTTCGAACATTGATCTGCTACATTTTCTCCACAGATCCAGTACTATGTACGTGTGTTCGTCAGCTCCTCTCTAGATGACCTACACTCTATTGATAAATTGCACTCTGTATACAGTAGATGACCCTTCTCCCCTAATGATGTGTACAAAATAAATAGATGATCCCTCTCAGTATAAACACACTGAATAGATGATCTGCGTACAAATTAAGGGGTCCCACTTGACATTTTGCTAAGATTTTTCTGTTTTTACTGTCCAGCTTCGCAAAAATTCCCATTGTTTTCTAATAAATAAAGACTTTTGCTAATCAAAAGTTCCATAATTCAAACCCTGATGTATACATGCTAAATAGATGACCCCTCTCTCCATATCAATGAAAACACACTAAATATGTTATCCCTCTTCCTATCAGTTTATACACACTAAATACATGTTCCCTCTC
The DNA here is from genome assembly GCA_032360805.1 of Neoturris breviconis. Classification (NCBI taxonomy): domain Eukaryota; kingdom Metazoa; phylum Cnidaria; class Hydrozoa; order Anthoathecata; family Pandeidae; genus Neoturris; species Neoturris breviconis. The sequence goes on along the minus strand of JAULBZ010008886.1, from coordinate 8,757 downwards.
CATATCAGTGTATACATACTAAATAGATGACCACTTCTTAGTTGTCTTGGTTACTGGTCCATAATACTTGTATATTGAGGAACATCATAAATATTAAAAGTACGTTATTGAAATTAGCCCACCAAACCAAGTGAAAGTTAAACCTAAGCACATAAATATGATTTGCATGCACACATTGTTTGAAATATGCCTTTAATAAGATGGTAAAGTTTCAGGATAGACACCCAAATTTTACATGGCATTAGGACTTCATACCCTTATTAAGTTGATAAAATTCCAGGTCAAATAAACAATTGGAACACCATTATCAAGGTACAATTATGTCAAGTCACTGTGGAGGAGAGTAGTGAAATTTTATATCAAGGATAAACACCGAATATCGCCGCAAATGCTTGTACCGAATTTTAATATGCTAGCCCTTCGGGAACGTGGTTTATTAATTATTGCCACCAACGCAAAGTGATAGCAATAGCCCAACCAAACTTTGTTTGGTGGGCTAATTAAGGGGCACATAATGTTTACGTTTTATCCTTGAAAATCACTAAGAGTACTCCAAAAAAGAATTACCATCATAATACACACCTGTCATTAGCACCGCATCTTCTCCTTGTACTAAAGCCTGATCTGTTTAATTTACTAGTGAGATAACCATACAAATCATCAGCATATTGTTTAGAAATACCTTCCCATGTTACTAATGCAATAATGGGAAATGCTCCAGTACACGTATGTCCTTTGTTATTCTTTACCACAACTAAATACTTCTCATGCGGACCTGTTCTCCGTAGAACCTAAATATATACCATATCGACATCATTAGTTGCATAGTTCTTGCAGTTCTGAAACTTACACTCAAAAAACACTCCTCCACAAAGTGTTATCTTGAAGGTTGTATTCCTGAGTCATTATAATGCCAATATATGAAAATTGAGATAAAATAAGCCATAAATCTGTGATGGTAGGAAATCTCTGAAGAAAGGTCTTTCAAGGCACATTTACATCGCTTGTGGGGTGTAAGAATATAATAAATCACTGCTAGATAAGATAGTGTATGAGTGTGCCATGTCTTCACACGAACCCCGAGTGTATATGTAATGTAATGTAATATATATTTGCATTCATTTGTAAAAGGTATTATGTGTCTAAATTGCTTCAAGAAGTTGGAATTACATACAATGACAATCCAATGTACATATTAATCAAAAGAGAGTCAATAATTCAAACTAACACTCTTTTCTGTGAGAAGTACAAAGCTAGCTATGTCAGAAGAGCAAAAGACTCTACCGATAAAGTGCTGGATTCCAAAAATGCATAAAACCCCAATTGGTACAAGGTTTATTGTTGAAAATTTCGATGATAGAAGTATATTTTACTCTAACTACAAAAAGGGAAATTAACGCGATTTTTGGGAATTAAAATATTTTATTCCTACCAGAAAACAATTTCCTAGTACATTCTTTTTTCCTCTGACTAGATGGTACTGTCCATTTCAATTGCAATAGTTTAGTTGTCTTTATCTTGGTCTACACTACTCCCTAGCAAAGTTTTCAAAATTGTTTTGGAAGCATCTATATAGTTTTGTTCCTCAAAAAAGTATCCAACACTTACTTTGTCCTTCAATATTCTCATAGATTTCTCATCAGACCATTCCCTAGCAAAGTTTTTGTAAAAATCTAAAATGTCTCAGAAAGCGCGTTAATTTTATAGATCTTAAAACACTTTCTCTGTACCGCGCTAATTTTATTTGAATATTAAGAAGATTGGACACGATTCGCGTTAATTTTATACGCATAAATTTCCCCTCACGTTAATACCATTATGTGTTTATTTCTGGAATAGATAGATATAACTATAGTGGAAGGTGTGTTTGTCTATAAACTGTTTGATAAACGTGAGGCTTTTTCATTTTTTATTGTACGAAAGTCTAACATGACTAGTAATATTCCATCTTTTACATTCTGTGGTGCTTTTTTATCTGAGATAGTTAGAATAGCTAGGTGTACTTTAAAATATGTTGATTTTCTTATTCGGGCATCTGAACTTTATAAAAGAACGGTTTATCGGGGTGGAAAGTCTTCTTAAAGCTTCAATTAATCATCCATTGGTTAAAGGAGAACAAAGGTCAACATTTTTCTGCTTAATCCATTGTCAGTGTGTTTATACATCCTTTTTCTTATTCATTCAGTTTTTGCCTACCTTAATTCGATCAAGACAAGGGTATCATTTTCAAATCCCCGAAACCCTGCATAGGTAAGTGACTGATGATTTACTTTTTAACATCTGCAAAAACTGTATTAAGACATTTTTTTAGAAACATAAATTGTGACAAATGTTTTCGTTATTTTCGTTATCTTTCATAATTTCATGGAAATAGAAATAGGAACACAATGAAGATCATTTTAAAACAAATGATGACAAATCAAATAACTATGGTATGATTGATAAAATTGGTTTTAAATGAGCCACTTTTCTAGTAACAGGGTTGGTTGCTCGTGAACGTATGGAACCAATATTAAAATTCTCACCCATCTAGCCAGAGGACATCCATCACCATTCTTTCCTTCTGTCGACGTATATCGGACAAGATGTAACCTTAATGCATCATCCGAAATTGCAAGTCTAAATAATACCACTGGATGTTAACATAGAGTCATGATAATACACTTGTGTATTTGAAGAGTAACATGCTTTTAAATATAGAGAAAATATGCAGTGAAAAAAGTCAAAAGAACATTTTCCCAAAATATAACTCATTCTAGTTGGCAGTCATCTGTGATGAAAACTAATCTAAATCTTATACCAATCTGACGAGAATTATAAATATAAAATCATTTACTAAAATCAATTTCTAAAGAAGTTAAAATAACACAAGATCTAGGAGCCAATTAATTTAAAAGTTCTTATCATCAGAAAAAAAATAGGATTTTTACTTTTTTTTATTCCATGATGTTAAAAAAGGATTAGATATCTTAACATAAGAATGCACAGGTATACTATTATATGTTTCAAATGTGTAAAGTGGTTATACTTAAAAGAAACTTGTTATATGAACGAACTTCCATTTGTTCCTTTCGATAACTTAATAACCTTCTCCGTAATAATTGAAGCTGTAGACATACTATAAGTGTATAATTGTTATTCAATATAATACATCGATAAACAAAAAGTTTTACATGCTTCCTCCATTATTCTATTGTTGTTTATATACTTACTGAGTCTTGAGTGTGGCCCTAAGTTCTTCAATGGTTCTACCAGAACCAAGATGTGTATAGAACGGTCCTGAAACATCATCTTCATCCACTGCAAGAAAGAATTCACAACAAATTTATTGATGTTTAAGCTATATGAGAATCACTGAGCTATAAAACTATACTCAAAAATCACTCCCCCTCAGTTCTTATTTTTTCTTATTATTCCTATAGCATAAAAATCATTGAGGCTATACATATCAGATATAATCCAACTTTTCTATGATATTGCGTACTGGGACCACACCTAGCATACAGTCACAAATAGAGCCTGAAACGTCCTTTTGTAAAACAAAAACCTTACCATTACAACCACAACTTGTTGGAGAAGTCTTTATCACTTTTTTCTTTAGTTTGACATTATGGTTTTGGTCTTTCATATAATTTCCTTTTCTTTTGAAAGGACTGCTCTGTTTTGGAATATAACCATTAGCATAGTTACAAAATGTATCTATAGATGGTAGCTCTGCTACCTTTCCATTCTGTTTAAAAGGTTTTAACTTCTTCTTCAACAGACTGTCTGGTTCGTGTACGGCTTTTCTAGGTTCAAATATGTCTGGTGTCTTTCGAGATTGTGCATTATTTGGAATATCTAAGTGTGTTCCTTGAAAACTATTTCCAGAGTAATTGTGGTTATCCCTTGCTGAAAATCCTTGAAGCCCAGGTTTTTGTTGTTGTTGTTGTTGTTGTATGCCTCGTTGCAGCTGTTGATGGTAAATATCATTTCTTTGGTTATTGATGATTTGATTATTGTTAAGTTGTTCAGGATATACCTCAGACTTTGGGAATACCATATACTGTTGTCCATTGTGTCCATTGTGCCTCTTAAAAGAAGAAATTGATTATATACAATATTATTAATGCCATTTTTCCACTTCAGAACGACTTTTATTGGCAAGGTAGCAAAAGAATGCACCATGTGTGATTTGTTATGATTTTTCAAACTAGCAATACTACCGTAATTTAATATGGTGCATTAATACTGTAATTTAGCCGCTACACTTGAATGTCAACTCGGTGTAGACCTGTGATATATATTTTTAAAGTGCGAAGTGCAAAACAGGCGCAGGAAACGCTGAGTCCCTGTGAATATTATGACATCCAGTGTTTGATATTAAGATTGAAATAAGTACGGCTGTATAAAGTGAATTGAATTAAATGTGGCATTGCTACAGTCGCTCTTATGCTGCATCTAATTTAATTCCGTGAAAAATTATGTAGCAAGAACATGAATTTGAAGGGTTTTCTATTTGTCACGCATACCTAGTTTACATTTTTGATGGATTTTTTGTCGCACTTACGCCAATCTTAATTAATTAAGTTAGATGCGACATAAGATCAGCTATCTAAAGCTACTCTAAGTAATATTGGGAGTAATTGATGTTATAAAAACCAACTAATACTCATGATAGTAATTAATGTTTTATGACCCTAAAGTATTTCAAAATTAATGAAGCTTCCGAAAATCAAAATGGAGACTTTAATTCTTCAAAAAATTGAGGACGGAACTTCCTTAAAGTACAAAATGACTGTCAAAAAAAATTATGATCAAAGTCTCACAGAAGAATTACATTTCAAAAAGCCAAATATAAGTTCAAATATAATTCTGGTCAAATCCTTACAAACAGTGAAAAAAAGTCAAATATTTTATAAGTCAACATTGGTCAAATCCTTACAAACAGTGAAAAAAATTCAAATATTTTATAAGTCAACATTGGTGAATGTGGTCAAGTCTCCACTTTTGAAAAAATCCCTTTTTTGCCGATACTCAGTCCCATATTGACCAAGTTTCCTAATATTGCCTAGAATACCATAACCCAATTTCAGGACGGTACCATGCCTTTTCGGTCCATTAACTAAGAAGCTTTCAACAGAGGTATTATTCCTATTTCTTCTACACCTAGCTGCATGATGTCCTACTCTAAGAACTAGTGGGAATAAATGACCAATATGATTGTCATCTTTGCTGGCCTGAGCTCTTTCATTAAGTCCATAGGAGTATATAGTTCTCAATTCATCCAGTAATCTTCTCTACACTGACAATCTGCAGTGTGTTTCACTTTCAAGAAGTGTTATAACCAAAACATTGGTGTTTCAAAACACCCCAATTGACATAAATTTGTCAAGGATAATCAATGTGTTGTTATCTTTTTGAACTATTAATTGAATTGTAGAACAAAGACTGAATAAGGAAATATTTAGAGGAGAATAGGATAAACAAACCATAATGGAAAAAGTACACAGATCATTTAGCCAACCAACCCATGTCTTACACACAAATTTTAATGCAAAGTGATAGCTAAATTGAATCCTAAATAGATCTTAGTTCAGCTTTTGATAGAAATCTGTGTTTTCTCAATCTTGAACACAAACAACAAAAATTACAATGTGGGTAAATTTAAAAGAAGTTACTTTAGGTACAACATCATCAGTGGTCAAAAGAGCAAATAATCACTGTGGAGGAGGGATTTTGACGCCGAAGCTATATCCTCCTCCACAGTGATTTGCTCTTATTTCAACATATCAAACTTACTTCGTGGTGATTATTTTCTGGATTGTGTAGATGATTCTTTAACTGAAAAGAAAAATTCCACATTCAATTTTGAATCTCGTGCAACTGTCAAGGATGTTATGGTTGAATGGTCATTGCAGCTAACTTACATACAATGAATTGTGGACATTAGTATGTAAATCAAGTGAAGCAAATCCTGGTGCAAATACCTGTAATCAACATGGTTATTTTTATTTTTTGGTTGACCCATAGTTGTAAAGTTTTTTAACAATTTTGTTGTAACTAGTTAATATATATATATATATATATATATACACAGATGATTGGCCTACATATGTGTGGTCAGAATAAGAGCATGCTCAAAAATCCCTCCTCCACAGTGATTGTTTACTCTTATTTCGATTGCTGATATGGTGTTTTTTGGAAGCATGTGGAAGATCACCAGATTCAAGTTCTAGATTATAAAAGAATGGACTTTGGTCTAAAATCAAAATTTTTCTCTATTGTTTCTGTTGCCATCTCCCTACCCGCACTCGTATTCAATCTTGCTGAGGGAAGAGATTGTTTAAAATATCAATCCTGTCTCCATCCTTCCGTCCCTCCTTCCAAAACAAATTCTTACAAGAAATCACCTTCACCCGGCTTATACAGCACCGCAAGCATCCATACAGGGAAAATAGAAAATCAGGTAGGCAAAGGCGACGAGGTAAGAATGGTCCAATGTGTGTAGCTATCTTTATTACCTATCCTTTTGTTTTTATTGTTGTTTTTTTCCATCTCGTGTCATAGACGAACATTTAAAGATCTCCCGTAGACTTCCTCTTATATATATACTTTCTCTGTCAGATTGGCTTAGTGCATAGCCTGTTCAGTCTAATCACAGGCTATAGGACTGTCCCAGAGAGACAGTTGTGAACTAGATTATTTGAATTATGTATTTTTATTATTTTTAGTTCAGATCTATCGATATTTACTTCATACATTCAGTACATTTACCAGTTTACTGTGCAATGCTGTGATTTTTGTATGTGCAGGCCTGGTCAGGAGTAAAATGGCTGGTGTGTGGTCACCACACTAGATTTTTCTCGGTGTGTGGTCAAAAATTACATGCCCTGTTAGGATTGAGGAGTGCATTGGAGTGTGATCATGTGTGGTGGAGTGTGATGGTGTATGGTCTTAAATAATGCTACCCAAGTTTTGTGGAAAGAAGTACTAACCAGGCCTTCACAAATTGCGTGCAAACAACACTAACGAACGCAAGCACTGGGCAAATAAATGTCAACGTTATCATATCTTTTCCATGAAAACCACAAATTAATCAACAAATTAGTTAAACAACCAAAGGAAATTGTCCGCGTAAAAGTAAAATGCACAAGTAACAACTATTAGCGCAAGAACTTTATGGAAGAACTGTTAAGTTACAGATAGATATTTTAATTTTAGGCGTGCAATCTTTATACTAATGTTCATTTTAGACATGTGATCCTACACATGCTAGCATTTCTCAAGGCATGTATGGGGGTGTGCTAGTGCGATCGTACTCCACTCCTGACCAGGCCTGATGTGTGTAGGTTTAACACACAATTCTGCTTTTAAGTTTAATTCTGGAAATAAAATCACATGTTTTTAAAATCTCTTTGATTTTTTTTTTTTACACTTTTTCCCTTCATAGCAAATAATTATTCATCAAATGATAATCAATTTTTGTAAGAAAATCGAATCTATTATATTATGTACGTTTAATACGCAAGCAATTGAAACAAGATCATATAAACAATATAATATTTTTAATATACATTTTATTATCAAAAATCAATTATCGTTTCAATAAGACTAGGAATCTCCACCACAAAGGAGAGAGCGCTAGATTTAGCCTCGTCCAGAGAGACTCTCAACACAGCTAAAACATGATGTGGAACAGGCTAGCTAAACTGAAATGGTCGTACAAATGACTTTATGACAGTCTTCCAAAGAACTAGGCAGAAATAATGATTACTGGGCAACTGGGTAACAATTTCTTAACTCTATCTCTTCCCTACTGTACGATGAGAGTGGGTGTCATATTGTCCCAGGGGCCCACCAATAAAGAACTCTTTCTACAAAAAGTCATAAAAAGGATTCGCAGTGTGTAAAGAGCCGGGAAAAATTTCCTGGTTCTTTAGCCTTCATGGCTAATGAGCCGGGAATAAGTTACCGGTTCTCTAGGCTGGATTGCTAAAGAGCCGGGAATAAGTTCACTGTTTTTTAGACTGGGTTTGCTAAATAGCCGGGGAAAAAAGAGACAGCCAAAAATAAGATAAAGAAAGATATTGACAGCAAATTAAAATATTATAAAATAACTTTCACATGCTCACAAAGGAGGGAAAACTTTTAAGTCAGAGAAGCACAAGGCAATTCGTAGAGGCCAACCTCAACGAACAGTAATTACAGTATTGTGCAACAAAATTATTCGCTGTGAAAACATGTTTGCAGTTAACAATTGCGCTATCTAATTTTTTTGCAACAAATCAGACTTTACATTACTTTACATTACTGTACACTATATATAATATCAATTTCTTAGCTAACCGAATTGATCAAACTAATCAGCTGTAATTCAAATACCGTATTTCCTCGTTTTAGTCCCTCTTCTCCCCCATTCACCATGTTAGAGCTCCTCCGGAGAACAATTCCTCTAAACAAATGCCCAATAAAATGCGTCAACAAAGTCCCCTTAAATTTAGCGTCCACACCATAAAGAAAACAAAAATATCACTCTCCTCCACAGAGCCTTACACGTGTCAGCAAAAACACAAAAAAATAAAAAAAACGGTGGTGGAGCGCTTAAAAAGATTTGCCAACGGTGGAGTACCTTCTTTTCCCTACTTTCGCCTTTCCGGGCCCAGCTTCTGTGGAGGAGTGTTAAAATATAAATTGTTTGATATTACCGTAATGCCTCGATTAAGCGCCCCCTCGAATAAGCCCCCCCCCCCCTGTTCGCACAAATTTCAATAAGCG
>JAULBZ010008885.1:0-10410 GCA_032360805.1 Neoturris breviconis | reverse complement strand
CAAAACGACTTAATTACAGCTAATAACACCATAAAGTTTAAGAGGAAAAACACTGTTTTGAATGATGCACTAGAAGCGATACGACAAAATGTGAGACGTATCATAGACCAGACCACAGAAAAAGGAGCTAGTGCATGGTTAAATTCTTTACCATTAAAAACCCAAAACCTAGATCTTAACAAAAAAGAATTTAGAGATGCACTCTGTCTAAGATATGGACTACCATTACGAAACCTTCCATCCAAATGTGCATGTGGTGTACAATTTAACATTAATTATGCTCTATCCTGTAAAAAAGATAAGTTTGTAACTCACAGGCACCAAAACATACGAGATTTCGTCACCATAATATTAATGTTTAGAATGAGTCTGCATTGATACCTGTGACGAATGAGCAATTTCATTACAAGACTGTAAACACTGAAGATGGCGCACGTTTAGACATGAAAGCAAGTGATATTTGGAGACGTAAACAAACGGCATTTTTTGATGTACGATAATTCGCAATCCAATAAAGAGAAGACGGCATGAGCAAGCGCAAAGACGAGAATACATTGAAAGAGTGCTAGAAATAGAACATGGTAGTTCTACTCCCCTCGTTTTTGGAATGAATTCCGGAATGGGTCAGGATTGTTCTCGCTTTGTTTCAGAATTAGCAAACAAACTAGCTGTAAAACAAAATGAAGACTTTTCAATCGTAATTGCATGGTTACGTGTACGATTACGTTTCGAAATTTTGAGATCCGTGATTTTATGTGTAAGAGGATCTACAAGCCCTCGCATAAATATTTGAGACAAGGTTAAATTTTTACTAAAAAGCCTTAAATTTCCGGTAGCAAACCGAACGACACAAAAAATCGAATATGTGCCAAGAGCCTTGGTATTAGGCTGCTAGGAACAACAGAATTTGTCGAGTTTGCAAAAAGATCTAAGATTCTAAGCCCTATAGGGCTTAGTTGTAAGTCTATCAGATAAATATCTGAGATTAATGTCTAGAAACTTGTCATGGTCGTTTTCCGGATTTAAAATCTACTTGTGGTGTGTATTACTCTCCAAAATTCATTAAATGTCTCATTATTTATGCGTTTACTTGTAGAACACCATTTCTGGTCAGGGAAGAAGAAATGAAGGAAACAAATAAACAAGTTTCTTACAGTCTTAGAACCACTGATTTACTAGTTATACCAAGTACCAAAATCTATAAATATGGTGCAAATCCCATTATATTTCGAGGAAGCTTACTTTGAAACTCACTCCTAAATAGTAGTAAACACGCATCATTGCTAAGTTTATCAGTTCAGAGTCCCAAAAAGCAAATCCTGAATAGGGTTAAGGTCTCATTACACGGTGAAACATTTATTTCAGCAATAGTTGTAAACACTTCTTCAAAGTGTGTTTCATGTGTATTGTGAGTATTTAAATACTTTTAAAGACCCTGAAAAACTTCATAGAAACATTAAAAAGTATTTCACGCGCAATAAAATTCCTAACATCGATTTTGTTTAATTTTCTTGTCTCGTGAAATACCTTCAAAGGATAGCAACGCAGGTGGCCGACTTATAAAGGTTTTTTTTATTGAGTTATGAAAAACGCTTGAGTTGATGATAGTAGCGTTCTTATCTTCATTGGAGTTTAATTCCATTAATCCACTTACTGGTGAACCGAGTGAACGTATTGCAGATATTTATGTAGAAGGGGGAAACATTTCATCTATTTCATCGAAACACCTTTTTGTTCAAAGTTCTATTCGCCCGTTTTCACCTGATTTTACTATTTTGTCGTTTGATGATGCCGTACAGGCGCGTCTTCTGTAAAGGGTGGCTTTTGTGCTTACCGTAAATGCTCTCTTTAAGTGCGGGTATATATATTTACCAAAGTATTAATTAGCGTCGGCACATAAGTAACCCTTCCCCTTCCCCGCTGAAACAGTTTTAAAACCTCTGAAATATGTCTGAAATAACTACTATGAATGAAAGAAATATTCAAAAGTACTTCTAAAAGTAAGTAAGTCCTCAAGGAATCCACATCAGTTAGCAGTTCTTTCTCCCCTCCGACTGTCAACTAAGTTAACTCACCGCTAGAGATACGAGATACGCTAGAGATACGTGAATGCATCGCTCTAACTTGCCCCAGGCCAGCATGCAGTCAGACGATGGCTCCTAATGGGCTGAGTACGCTACCTTTAAAGCGCATCGGAGTGGAGTATCGATTCCAGTTTCTGCAGCGGGATTTGAACCCCGACCGCACTAGTGAAAACCGAAGGTGCATACCACTACACCATCGCCGCATTTCATATATGTATATATATGCTGAATGAAACAATCATGACGTATCAGAAGAGGAAAAGTATGCTCAACTATGGTCAATTTTTACAAACGTCACGCAATACATATCTAATGCAACCCACGTGTTTCGATTAAGGTTGGATGCACCAGATCAATTGTGTTTAAATGGTACGCAATCATCTTTCCACAATATAAAAGCCAACATACCATATATAACATTCAGGAAGGAAATCGCTACTCCTCCGCAAATAATTTCTTTAATCAAATTCATTATACAACGCTGAAATTAGCAACCGAGAGGAAAAAATAAACAACGTCAAAAATTAGTTTTTGTTTGTTCATTGTTGCTAAGGTGTTTTCTTTACAACTACGGGTGATTATGCAGAACATATAAATATTAGGTGTTTCTGAACATAACACTGGAAATTATCAAATATACCGATCTTGATCTTGAGATTTAAGAAGAAGTGATCATGAAGAGTACAATTACAAGATTTATATTGCTTTGTGCATTATCACAGGTAACTGATAATGAATGCTTTCTTTAAATTAAATTTCTCTTTTATTTGTCATTTTTGCTTCTGATATTGTCTGCAGTATTATTAAGAACTATTAAGGTGTATTAAACTATTAAGATTATGCATAACTATTAAGGTTACCAAACTATTAAGGTCCGTTTCCACTAAGGATAAATTTCCACTGGAAATTATATAAACCTATCAGAATACTTCTCCGTACGGAATGTTTTAAATAAGGTTGTCTCAGCAATCTAAAATGTGTGGTTCCCAACGGGCCCGAATATATCGCCATTTGAATTTAAAAATATTAAGTTAGAGGAATTTTAAAAATCTCACGTGTAAGGAGTAATTATGGAAATGTGTTGGTCTACTAATACATGACTCTATTGTTCTGCTATTGTTCTGCCATCGTTCTGCTATTGTTTTTCTATTGTTTTGGTATTGTCCTACTATTGTTCTACTATTGTTCCGCTTTTGTTCTGCTTTTGTTCTGCTATTGTCCTGATATTGTTCTGCTATTGTTATACGGTCCAAATAACATGTACGAAGATATACGGCAGCTTAATGATTCTCCAAACCAATACAGAGTTTAATTGGAAATCTTGTCGTATAACAGCTAGTCGACCCTGGAATATTAACGTCACAATCAGAAATGAATAATTTTTATTGCTTTTCTAATGACTTTGAAACGGAAAAAGGTTAATTTTCTTATCCGTTATTTTATTACTTATATTAGAGTGGGCCTCCGATTATAGTAAATTATGCTTTGCCTCGAAAATTCGTATTTCGACCAATGTATTGGAGAGAAGAAAGTTCCGTTTTCAAAATTTGTTCAAAGTCTGCTTTTAAGACAACGGAGCAACGTTATGATCTATCAATGTAACAAATTGTCTAGTGTTTGTTTCTGAACTAGTACTCAAGCTGATCAGAAGTACTAAGATCTTCCAGACACCTTTTTAAAAAATGTTTTCAACATTGTAATGATGTCATAGAATAATTTAAACACAATTTAGAAAACTAATATTACTACAGTTGAACCCCTAATTTTCGAACTGCCAAGGGATCACCAAAAAAGTATCGAAGTATTCAGAAAAAGGGGAGTAGCTATCAATGAAAAAACACTAGATATAAGTCTTACATCTTTGTTGCGACTAAATTAGCTAACATTGACCTTAAAATAACAGGGAATGGTGCTTTGATTCTTGCTTAATGACAAAACAATCAATTCATTTAGCTGGGCAATGCATTTTCTCGTCTGCTTAGCAATACCATCACTTTGGAAAAGGATGATACTCTCAACCAACTCGAATAATGCTTTTTTGCTTGGTTTCTCTCTCTCGGTCGATTCCATTTTGTCGTTTTCATCATGCATTATTTCAGCATCTTCGCTGTTGGTATTTGTGTAAACTCACGGAGCAGTAGCTACTTCATCGCGTAATGACTGAATGGAAGTTGCCACGTCCTCGTCTGTGTCAATGAGGATTTCAGTAGTAAAGCTACTCGGTGCTAGGTTGGGATCAAGAGCCATCAATTTCTCTAAGTTTTCTGCCAACTGTGCGAACAGATGATCGGTATCCTAGATTGGATTTTGTTGAGTTTTCTTTAAAATACCTGCATTTTGTAAGGCAATAGATTATGGTTGTGTCTGGTAATGCGAATCACGATTGCTTAAGCATGACCATTTCTTTGTTTGATTCGACGGCTTTGATGTACTCTCGGATTACTTTTTCTCGATAGTTTGTTATTTTCTATGCACCTTGACAAGAGGTTCGAAAATAATAAGGGTATTTGATCGAAGGGACCTAAAAGATGGTTCGAAAAATCGGTGAATTTGCAGTTCGAAAAATCCGAGGTTTCTTCAGGAATCGACCATGGACCGAAAAAATAGTTTAAAAATTTGGGGGATTCGAATAATCGCATGTTTGTAAAATCGAGGTATGTATGAAAGGTTACCATCAAATGTCGTCAGTTTATGGGGGTAAAATACAGGAAATTTCACCAAAAAGTTGAGAAAGTTGAATTTTATTAGAAAAAAATATATATATGCTTTTCAATGAAGGGTTTTGTGTCAACTTTACATCATCTGTCATAAATTAAATAACATCTGTTGAATCGACCGTTTTGATGCCTCCATAACAATGCATCGTTTGTATTGTTATATCTCTATAGCAGTAAATCGTTTTACTTTGCGAATTTCTTTGATGCTAGAACAACTTGTTTGGTTTTGACAAACAAATTCACACTTGTGCATCTCAATCAAACAAGATGGCGCTACCATCAAGTTTAATCTGCCACCAAAAAAATAAAAAATAAGGACTTAAGGTATCTTCATGTACCTTTTCTATTTGTCTATAAGATACATCGACATTTAGAAATAGTTAGGTAGATAAAAGCTCGACAGAGGCCACATCAGTTATATTCCGCCACGCTTTCGAAAATATCTTTTCTAGCTTAAAAACAACGAAAAAGAAGTCTAGAACGTTCCAACAACTGATAAAAGAATAAGTACGTAAATAAAATTTTATTTAATGCTGCATCGCACAAAATGAAACAAAGAAAAGCCACAAAGAAGACCAAGATTCTGAAATTTTCTGGATCCATTTCAACCAAATGCTAAACGAAAGCTCTAAAAATATTCTAGAACCATTCGACAAAACAATTATACTTCTTTTGAAAACGGAAAATAACAAAATGTCCCTGTTAATCTATTTCTACTGGCCTTTTTAGGGCTTTGAGAACAATTTGCCCCCTCCCCTACATACCTTTTGATAGAACAATGCTGTAGTTTTAAAACTTTCCGGAAAGTTGGGTGAACCCACAATAAACAATTTTGCGGAGTTATTTCTGCGTTGACGTCATTATTTTTGATGACGTCATCAAGGAAAAACAGGTGGTGCAAAATAAATTTTTTTGGGTGGAAATTTTTTTTTCTCCATAATTTGGCAGCATGTTTTTTAAGCAAAAATAACAAGAAAAAAAAAATCCAAAAACTATTTTTACCAGCTTTCAAAACATCCCTAGTTACCAAATTACCAAAGATTTTTTTTTAAAGTGATCCTAAATAAATAATAAGAAAAGTCCCAAAGTCTCCAATCATATAAGCCATCCAATGAAAAGTTATGGGAAAAAGTATAACAGAGAGGGTGGGTACAAATAGAGTTAAACGTGTCCAATCAATAAAAATTGAAGAAACGTCACTCCTTGCTTTCGTCGACGCTATTATGGACTTTTTTTATATTGTCACTTAAGATATTCGTCATATTAAATCATATCATTGCTTTTTTGTTGTAGCTACCATTTCGCTCTTGAGAACCTGATCATATAAGAAATATAGACCGAGGATTTATGCGAAAGGACATTATTCAGTAGGCTTTCGAGATGTATCATATACATGCTCCTTCAGAATCTTACAGGTACTCACAACGTGAAAGATTGCTTAATCCGTATTCCGCATTCAGTAGTCTTTCACGCTGTGACTTATATAATATAATCAATGTTGATAAGAATAAATTAATATATATATATTTTCTTAATTTCCATATAATCTCTAGCGCATAAATTAGGTATTCTATCTAAGAATGTTTTATAATTTCATTTTCAACTACCGAGTGCTTCTACTCGAGTCAATTAGGGTTTTAAGCTTTGTGCAATTAAAAAACTTGTTTTTAATGCACTGTTCAGGGTTTCATGCTGCTTATTTCATTGCATCAAGTTCTACTTTGAGCAGCCAACACCTCGTTTTCATGTATTCATATATCGGTATATTTCCTATCGTCGAAGAATAATTAAAATCTTTTAGCGTGCGTGATTCTTCCAATACATCCCGGACAATTGTATTTAGTGACTGTCCGCGGTTTCGCAGTTACTTTACCCAAGATGGTACCTTCATTGTGGATCATATCCAGAATAGTGCTTTTGAGAGATTTCTTATGAATTATAAACTTATTCGTTTTAAGAAATTTTATAATTATATATTTATTGGTGATGCATAATTTCACCATTTTACCATCGATTTCTTTTATTGTGCATATCTTTGAACATACCTAAAAGATATATAAAGATTGTAAGATAAATCCCACTCGGCAATCGATGTCTAATCATCGTGCAAATGACCGCATTTGATCGTTTATTAGACGTCAAATTCCTGCAGGTATATGCTATGTAAATAATAGTACAGGTAAATAAAAATATATTTGTTATTCTGATTGGTTTTGTCTTATTAAAATTTAGTTTAAAAGAAAAGCGCGCCCTGCCGACACCACCGATATACCACCTTTTGTAACGTAAAATAGACGTTGCATTAATGTACTGTAAGTCAAAACAACGCCATGTTCATGTTGAAACATGTCAATGAAAGTATTGCAGCAAGGGATCAGAGGCTGAAACGCGGAGAAACAAGAAAACGGGATTGAGATAATTCAGTCTGTTCGCAATAATATTTGTAAGTAGTTATAAGCTGAAACTGAGCAAAATAACATTTAAAATAGAAATGAAACTCACCTGTGATGCTATACAAAGAAATAATATGATGATGATCTTAATCTTCATGCTCTATCTTCTGTTACTGCGGTATAAATTTAATTGATTACACTTTTTGAGATACTCTCTTTTATATCACCAACACCTATTATCACTGCAATTGTTCTGTGTCTTCCTGCTTGGTTATGTTCTGTTGGAATTTGCTTGGTATCTCTCATTAAGACACAACATAATTTCGACTCGTTTCTCTCCATATTTATATAAAGCTAACCTTTTCCGCTTTTTCATTTTCGCTTAATTGCAACCCATATAACACAATAGATTGCAAGAAATTGCTTCGGTAAACATGGAGTTCCAATATAGATTCGAAAATTGCTTCCAAAGCATCTTAGGTATACCCATGGGTAGGTCATATGCATGGTATTATATAGACAGCTATGATTCATATAAGATCGTCAATTATTAGTTCTAATTATTTTTAATGCCATAAAAGGAAACGATATTATAATTAGAAAAATATTAAGTATAAAATAATATTAATATATGATGTGATGTGATGTAATCAGAGTTACATTGCGTTTCGCGGGTATTGCATCACATATTGCAAAACGTATGGCGCGAAAATTTGCTCCAAAAGAGTGGGTACTAGGTTGCTGGGTACAACAGAATTCACAGAGTTTGCAAAGAATTAGTCTAAAATGTGCATTATTTAATGTCCAAGATGTTGTCATAATTTGTATTCAACAAGTAATTTTCTCATCAATTTTATTCAAAACATAACATTATGTGTATTGATATAAAAGACTATACGAATTCGCTTGATAAAGAGGAAGTTATGTCATCAAAAGATACAACAGATCCATGGAAATGTAAACTAAGAGATCTTTTCAAAAACGTTATTTCCCGCTCTGTCATAGGATCGAACACCTTTAAGGTCATAATTGTACAACCATTGAGTTAATTAATCACGCCCTTCCGATTGGGTAATAACCCAGCGGAAAACATCTGCTCACAGGCAGCAGTAAAGAAGTTGTTACCTCATGATTCTAGCGTATTTACTGCTGACTTTGAACAAGTTTTTGTCCACTGGTTTATTTACCACTGGATTAGTCGTTTCGATAAAATCGAGCCTTATTTGGTATTGAAATTAATTCCCGATGCCCAGAGTAACGATTACTTGTCTACTTTGACCTTTACAAACATATCTCGGATACCGCCCCCTTACCATACTTACGCTGTATAATTTTTGAAATCCTACTGGGATAGCACTGAGACTTTTCAACTTTATTGACAATCTATTAAACACCATATGCTGAAAATTCAAACATCATGTCCTCTACGAATCACTTTATCTTAATTATAAATTAAATTTCGTTGTTTTGATAGAACGGGTAATAATAATATAACGGGTAATAAAATATTAGGTCACATGACGAATCAGTTATCCCCTACTTTTCCGGTCTTTGTGAAATCGATTTTTACCCCAAATTTCGGATGGAAACTTTGGTAATTTGCATCATTTTCGCTCAATATCCAGACACTATGTAGAACTCTTATAATCGCAAATCTAAGAAGCCACCATTTTAATGCAAAGTAGGCGTTTTATATTTTTGCGATGACGCTATAAGGAAAATGCTGAATCTGCCAACCTATAAGTCTTAAAGAGCCCTAAAAAGCTCAGTACTAACAGAATTAAATATAGTAACATTTAAATATAAAGCACGGAGAAATAGACAAACTTAGAAGTAGCTGAGTAGAAACAAGAGCTTCAAAAATATATATTTCATTTGCACTGCGATCTGCGTACGGAACTTTGAAACCCAAATCTCTTGGTCATAAAGTAATTATTAGTCTGTGTTCTTTCTAAGCTTAGTATAATCAGTTCAATTTGGTACGAAGAAACCAATCAAATGAAAGATCATTTAGGTTGAAACTACTCTTAAAGTGCAAGCTCAATTTGCGAGTAGATATGTACGTGTAATTAGTTATAGTCAATTATTCCGGAATTTAACGATACGCTCTTTGATCTTGCCGACAGCAGATAACTTTTTTTTCTACAAAGAATCTGATACTTCACCATACATAGCTCTCTGCAAAGCTACAACAAATATTGTGCCATATTCTCTTTTTTAACAGATCATCAAACGTTGTACTCTCTTACAATCTGACTAATTTGACTTCGCTATTATATTCGCTAATGGCTATTATATTTCTTCGTCTATGGACTTGTATAGTTATATTCAGACAAAACGCACCTTAATTAATTATTAATTACACTCGACAACGTTCGATTACATTAATTAATTAATTAAATAGATATTTATCAATTCACAGAGGGAAATATAAAAACATAATACAGATCGATATTAAAGTTACTTCCTCTATTAATTAACTTTTTCTCATGCGCACAGCGTGAATTACTGTTGAATACGGATCCGTACTGCGGACGGTATCCGGATTGTGTACGGCCACCCATGTTTGCAATATTTTAAAAGTTAACAATAATATAGAAATTAGTTGCTAGGAATATATATCAAAATAAGTTTTAGGAAATATTGATAAACATAATATTAATAAACATACGAACTAAATTTTCACATATTTTGATAATTTACTCATTGAAAATGTTACTGTTAACCCTGTTAACCCTACAACACTTGGCTTACTTTGACTTGTGTAGCCCTGGTTCTCCGAACCGCTAATGCTTATGACAAAAAGCTTGGTACACTTATAGAAAAACTTAATACAAACACTTTTAACCCCAACATTTGGACTTAATGACATCACTGGTACCTGCTATGATATCATCAGTAACTTTGGGTTTGTGATCTGTAAAATGCTGTAAAAGTATTGTGACCTTTTATTTCAAAACCTCTATTGCTTATGACATGAAACTTGGTGAAAAACTTAGAGAAAAACGCAATACAATTTTTTGATGACGTTATTACGTTTAATGACGTCGTTACAGCAAAACAGAGAGCGTGGGAAAAATGTAAATGGTATGTAAATTAGCAATTTTTATTACTTTTTCAGTGTATATTATCTCAGGTTGCCAACAAATTGAATTTCGCTGGTTTGTAGCTATTGATCATAATTTCAGTTTATAGTTTTACGCAATAAATTTACAT
>JAULBZ010008884.1:0-10410 GCA_032360805.1 Neoturris breviconis | reverse complement strand
GCTCTTGGCTATTTATGTACTCATTTAAACTCATCAGGTTTCCATGTCCCAGAGTGACACATTTTAGATCCTGGACATGGTTGTCTCTGGGGATCGAACGCGCACACCATAATCACATAGTTTCTTGTGACTGAGTCACATAGTTTCTTGTGACTGCAGTCACACTCATCCATGTAGGACGGCTGAAGGTCCAATGACTCCAGGTCACAGAGACAAAACCCAGAACGACAGAGGGTAGGTTTTACAACATAAACACAACCCACTGTGAAGTTAAGGGTGTTAATAAATCTGGGAGAACCTTTACTTACTTTAAAAACAGAGCCGTGTTTATTTATTCCTGACCGCTATTTATCTTCGTGGGGCAAGACGTCAACTATAGGAATGTTCTAAATCATTCGAAAAATTTAAAAAGAAACCATACACGTGGCACAATCTCCGGCGCCTCATTGTACGTAAAATATAAACAAACTATTGAATATTTATTTTAAAACAAACAAATTTATATTATCAATTATGTATTATTAAGTTTCTCAGAAATGAAGGTAGAACACAAACCTAGTGAGCCAAAACTTGTTCAAAGTCAACAGTAATAATGCTGGAACAATGTAGAAGACGTTGTTCTAGCGTCTTTGAACAAGTTTTTTCGTTTATTTGCTTTGTAATCAAAATTTATTGAACTAAAACGAGGCAAAGAAAAAATGTTTCTATTTTAAAAGATGAGTTGAAGAAACATACACAAGACTCCATCGTCGAGGGCTTCGCTCGTCACACCGTACATGTAAATTGTGAAGGTCTGAGTGGAAAGTTCAAGTCCAACATAGTTAATTTGTTCGTGTTGTAACCATGGGGACGACATGCTGCGACTGAAAAAATGGTTCAAAAAAAGTTCTAAATTTTGATCCCCGTAAAACCCCGTTATTACTATCACTATTAGCTAGACCCGTATTGAAACGGAAAGTTATCTGGACATACATCTGGATTTTTAATTCGAATTTTGCCCTGTAAACTAGTACGGTGAGTCAGCACCCTCGTGTTTTTTGTTGTTTTTCTGAAAATCACGGAAGGAAAAGCCGAAGGTCTTCTATTTCCGTAAACGAAATTAAACAGCAGCGTGTGTATGTCGTCGCCTGTTTTGAAAAACTAACACTGCAATGACTGTCCTATTGGAGGTGTAAACTCACATAGGGATTTCACTGCAGTGTTCTAAAATGGGCAACGTTTCATAAAGGGCAACCCTCTTAGGTTAGGTTTTGAGAAATTATGGCCAAAAAAAGGTCTAGACAAACAAAGGCTAAATACAAGGCTAACAAAGTTACAATAATGGGTCTATCGATTATCATGCAATCGATTTTTAAAGACCATGGTTGAAAGAATAAATATATAGCAACAAAATGAGGAATAAAAAAGGAAGAGTTAACTGGTTAATATAGATTGGACAAAAAATGAAGAAAACATAACTAAGGAAAGAGAGAGGAATCTCAGCAATGTGGTTGCCATATTTGTTTATACTTCTCAGCGCATGCGTGTTTCCATCCTGAAAAGCGTATTAGATTTTATTGACATCTTTTAATAGTTTTTTATTGATTGTTTTAGAAATAAAAGCAGTAATGTCTTAATAAAATGTAATAAGTTCGTTTTTTCTCCGTAATATCAGAAAGATTGAGTTTAAAATGTAATACAAACCATATAAATTTGATAAATAATCATGTTTGCTTCCGGTCTGTAAAATAATCACCCGAAAGATTCGTAAACAAACGTGATGGTTGCACGTCCTCGGACTAATTCCTATAAAGAATATTCAAAGTTTATCTAGGTCAGTCCGGATTAAGCTTAAAAACATTCGGCATCACATTTGTTTTTACAAGCGAAGTGCTCGCCAAGAAGCGTAGAGTAGAAGCGTACACAATAACAAAACAAATGTATGAATTTTTTGACAAATGGACGCCGGTGTCCTAAAGGGATTATATAGACTTTACTCTTGCACTGCACTGGAAAGATGGGAGTTAATCGCCGGGTTTTCAGGAACTATAATTTTTCGGATGAGTCCTTTAAAGTAATGAATGATTTAAGGAAAGATAATAAGTTATGTGATGTTATTCTGAAAGTAAACAAGAAAGAGTTTCACGTTCACAGAATTATACTTGCTGGAATAAGTCCATATCTTAGAGCCATGTTTACTAATGGCATGCTTGAATCACTTCAAAAAGTTATTGATATACAAGGAATCGATGAGAAAACCATGGAAATGCTAGTAGAGTTCTCATACACTGGGGTAATTGAGATTACTGTTGAGAATGTCCAGTTGCTCTTAGCTGGATCATCATTATTGAACATTGAAAATTTACGTTTAGCTTGTTCTAGATTTCTTTGCAAGCAATTAGATTCTGGAAATTGTATTGGTATAAGGGATTTTGCTGGTGTTTATTTTTGCAAAGAATTAGAAACATATGCGGCAGATTTTCTTCATCAACACTTCCTAGATGTTATTAACACTGATGAGTTTCTTCAGCTTAAAAATGAGGAACTAATACAAATTTTAAATAGTGATAAAATCCAAGTTCGAAGTGAAGAGGATGTATATTCAGCACTTGAAAGTTGGCTTCATTTCGATCTTAACAAGAGAAAACAATTTGTGCCCGAGATACTAAAATGTATCAGGGTACCTCTGCTGTCCTTGGAATTTTTGCAATATAAAGTTTTTGCTGCCTCTTTTATTAAATCAGATACACAGTGTCAACTAATTCTTGCTCGTGTAATGAATGAGCAACCTGAAAAACTACCACATTATTTGTGTACACCAAGAGCATTACCTTCATCAATCTATGTAATTGGAGGACGCAACAGTGTTTACTGTCAACTTGATACTGTTGAACGGTATGATATTTACCAAGATTGCTGGCAAGTAGAAAAAAGTATGAATATTGCAAGGACTGCAGTTGCTGCAGCTTCCATGAACGGTTGTTTATATGCAATTGCTGGTGAACGAGCTGTTAATGAACCTCATGACGATACTTTGTATTTGCCCTATGTTGAATGTTTTAATCCTAATTTACACCATTGGTTTCCTATTGCTGACATAAATATCCCAAGATCTTTTGTATCAGTTGTAGTTTGTAATGGGAAGTTGTATGCATTAGGTGGCGAAGATAGAACATCTAGTTATAGTATTGTAGAGCGATATTCAAGTAAAAAGAATCGTTGGGTAATGTTGAGTCCAATGAAGAAAAGAAGGGCAGGTGCGGGAGTTACTGAACATGATGGTAAAGTTATTTTTGTTATAATTCCTCTTCCTTCTTCTAAAAAGATATAATTTTCTTTTGTTTTAATGTGAATATATAGGATAGAAATTATTTATTGAAATTTTATAAGAACAAATAAATCTGCTAAATTATGTATACATAGATAATTATTATTTTATGTTTGATCAGTAGTGTTTATATGCTTTGTTTAGTTATTCAAAAATTGAGGTTAATATTTACACAAAATATTTTTAATAAGGATTATCACTAGATCTTTACTAGATTTTTCTATCTCCTAAAGTATTTGTATCCTACACAATATATAATCTTCTTAATAGACTAATAGGTTGGGTTTTACCCAATAAATATATACTTTGTTTGCTAACTTTAATTCTTTTTTTTTTTTTATTGCAGCTGCACTGAGATTGATATTTTCATAATTCTATACTTAAGTTGTTCTGTGGGAGTTTTATGACAATCAATGTGTGAAAACTAAAAAACTGTTAAACTTTTGCCATTTTTTCTTTATTATAAAGTAGCTCAGGCCACAAGTTGCAGTAAATTATGTTAATCATTGTATAGTATAAAAAAGTTGCAGAGAACAACTTATTTAAAAAAAATCCACCAATCCTCCCCATCATATATAGGATTTCCCCATGTAAAAATAGGTGGTTTCAGGTTATAATGGCTAATATTGGATGAACAAATTGACTAATCAACCTGAAATTTGGCCTAATAACGTAGACTAGGTAAATATTAAACCTGGGAAGTTTCAAGAGTTGTTTACCTCCGGGTAAAAAAGGATTAAGCCAATAATCTGGAAAATAAATTTATTATACATACTATGTATACATTCAGTCATGAAAAATGGAGGAACTGTATAGGCTTTAAAATAACAAGCTTCTGAATTCACGACGGCTTTCCCCTGTGGAGGAGCATCTTTGGAGGCTAAATTTCAACCAACATGTCAATAAAGAATTAAGGTCAATGAAGTGAAATATTAGTAAAAATAAAGTAGAGTAAAAATATCAAGGAGTATCAAAATGAACAATTCTGTTAACCAAAATGGATCCCACCACATGGGTCCCACCACATAGTGAGCATAGAAAACATCTAAATCTTGTAACTTCAATCACTCATTTCTACAAGACTGACAAATATTCATCTTTATTGAATGAAACTTTCAGGAAATGAATATGTAATAAATGAATATGTTTTTTGTGTTTTGTTGTTCCATGGTGTATTCATGTGTATTCTTCCTAACACTATCTAATTTGGCTTTACAGTAAACATCCAGTAGCTTATCTTTTACGTTTGTTATTGAGAAAAATAGAATAAGTTCATATAGTACTGTAGTTGTTAAAGAAGATTGCTAATGAAAGTCTTGCTCGCCTGATATCAGCTGTCAGTTATTTTTAGGTTTTGTTATATAATAAAATCATAGTAATAATAGCAAATATGTATATATATATATATCTTTAAATTTTAGGTTATATTTACATTGCTGGTGGTTATGACAGAACTGTGCACTGTGACCGTGCTTCTGTAGAGTGTTATTGTCCATTGAAGGATGAATGGATGTTTGTAGCAGAACTTGAAAAAGCTCGGTCTGGTTTGAGTCTTGTGTCATTGGATAACTTTATATATGCCATCGGTGGACGAAACAGAAGTAGTGATCATTATTTTGACTTTTGTGAAAGATATAATCCATCTACTATGCAATGGATTACTATATCTTCTATGCTTTCACCAAGGGCGTGGGCTGGTGTGGGTATTTTGAGGAATAAGATATTTGTTGTTGGTGGTTTTGATGGTATGAATCGTTTAAATAAAGTAGAAATGTATGATGTTGAGGAAGATTGTTGGAAGCAGGTTGCAAACATGAACTTTGCTAGAGCTGGTTGTGGTGCAGCTGTCATGTGAAATATTTAATATTTTATTTATTCAAACCCATATTCCCAGTCAACAATGTGGGGGAGAGATTTTTCTGAATACTTTCAACCAAGTTGGCTGAAAATATCCTGAAAAATCTCTCCTTCACAGTGATTACCAGCAGTTATTTTAATCGCTGGGAAGAATGAATTATGAAATAATAACATTAGTGTCTGAAATAAGAGCAAATAATTACTGTGTAATAATTAGCTATGCTCAAAAATGCCTTCATCACAGTGATTATTTACTTTTATTTTTAACTTGACTTGCTATACTTCCTATAATTCGCTCTAAATAAGGAATATACATAACACAAATAATATAATCATTTATAAATTTCAAAATTTTTCAAAATACAGAATCCTAAACAAGCATGTTCAAGCATGATCCTTATAAAAGTTATACCCACCTGAAATGGGGTTAACCATTTTCATTCTTAATTGAAAAACTTATAATCGAACACCTTATATATCTCCTAAATCGTTTTGCTTGTGTTAAATATACAATTTTCATGAGTTGGCAGTTCTATAATTAAAAGAAGTAATCCGTTTTCTGTGGAACGGAAACGGAACAGAGAATGTGTACACGTAGAAAGAAAATATAGAGATTCCATTGGTAGACACCTGAAGTGAAAATAGGCCTTATGAATATTTTTCACAGAAGATGTTGATAGCAGATTTTTTTAAAGATCTTCTTATTAAATTGGATGTATATTCTAATCTTGTTTAAGTTCTTTGAATATATTTAAAGAGTATATTATCTTGAGTGATTGTTGTTCTAACATTATTTTTCTAACTTTGAACAGGTTTTGCTGGCTGGGCTATGTGCTTGGAATAAGGACAAATAACAGTCCTCAAAATTCACTTCGGCATTCACCTGTGGAGGAGAGAATTGAACATAATTCTGGCTGGCTGAAAATTATGTTCAAATGCACTCTTCCACAGGTGACTGCCAAAGTGAATTTTGAGGAATAAATAAGCTACAAAATCTGAAGCAATTGCTCAAATATCACTCCTCCACAGTGATTATTTCGAGTACTACTATACATCCTTGAAAATGTTGTTCTAACATCTTTACTGTGGACTTTGTGCAAGTTTTTTCCAACTGTGAATTCTGCAGTATATATTACTCAGTGGTCAACATAGAACAACGCTGTTCTAGTGTCTTATTGCAGACTTTTAACAGGTTTTTGCCATAGAATAACGTTGTTCTAGTGTCTTATTGCAGACAGGTTTGAACAGGTTTTTGCTTAATCTGTACATAATCTGTATTAATATGTTTTCATGATTCCAATACATAAATGCATACAAGCACTGTGGAGGCAGCTTCATTAAAAAATGGACTTCTCCACATGTATTTATTCGGGATATTGATATTTCCAAGATTCTGGATATAAACATATGTATAATTTAAATTTTTAACTCCCTGAAAGTAAACAATAATTAGGAGAAACTCACAGTTAATTTCTAAGATGTACTGGGGGTTTCCAATAGATTATTGTTTAACTCTTTCCCATGTTTGTAATTACCAGCAGAACTTTTAGCGGCTTTAAAAAAGTCAAAATCAATAAGGGAGTGGGTTATAATAAATATATCTTAGTAATGCGACCCCCTTAAACTTATATATTAAAGGAGAATGTCTAAGATAAGATTTTTAATATCAGGGGGTTATTACTGACAGGAAAGAGTTATAGGTAATGTAAATATATTTGTTTTTTTATATATAATTTCATTTTTCTATGAGAGAGGTATTTGTTTTTTATAAAGTTTTTGTACGAGATTTTATTTACTTGCAATTTATTCATTCAAAATTTTAGCCTCTAAGACAAATCTCTTATTTGGACCAAAAATTGTTCTTTAGTTGTCACAAAAAAAGTTAAATGAACCGTTTCATTTTGTATCTTTTGTTAAGATTTGATGTTTGTAAGCAGTACATACCAGTTGAAACTTGAGTTCCAAAATTTTGGTAAAAAATAAGAGTCTCCAGTTCGCGCTCAAATCCTAAATTTTCTTATAAAGAAAAAATGTGTACTATCTGCGGAGAAGAGTATAGAGTCAATGCATTTGATTGGTTCCTTCATCTTGAAGAAAGCTATCATTGATAAGTTTGTTGATTGCGCAAAAAGGAAGTTATTGCATTGCAACAAGTTTGTACTTTCAACCGTCAACACCTTGTTTTTATGTATTTGTGAATAGGTCTATTCTTCATAGGTACTTCATAGTGTCACCTATGCTGGAAACACCTATTCTTCGTAGATACTTCATAGTGTCACCTATGCTGGAAATACCTATTCTTCGTAGATATTTCATAGTGTCACTTATGCTGGAAACAACTGCTGGACATCACTT
Source organism: Neoturris breviconis (assembly GCA_032360805.1). NCBI lineage: Eukaryota > Metazoa > Cnidaria > Hydrozoa > Anthoathecata > Pandeidae > Neoturris > Neoturris breviconis. Next base: position 2,891 of record JAULBZ010008884.1, on the reverse strand, counting down.
GTTGAGAATTTTTTTTTGTTTCTCACAGTTGATATCCGGCAGTAGGCATGTTTAATTAAAATCTATAAAGTAGCATTTTTGGAAAACTTCCACGTGAGTTTATGTAACTTAAATTAGAAACACATTAAGGCGTATTTCCACTAGGAGAATTCGTTTTCACAAATTCTAAATGAAGCTATTACATTGGTTGAAAGTGACGTCACCTGTTAACCAATGCAATGGCTTCATTTAAAGTTCTTATGGACGAATTCGACTAGCAGAAACTCGCCTTTAGAGACACTTATTTTTGTAGATTTTGTTTCAATGTTCGAAATAAGAGCGAATAATTATTGTGGTGGAGAGATTTTTGAGCATTGCTTCAGCTTTTAGCCTCCTTTATAGTAATTATTTTGCTCTTGTCTTCTGTGATAGTTTAAATGTGTTTTCTTCAGTTTGACTATCTGCGAAGAAGAATTATATATCAACGCATTTTGAATGTGATTGGTTTATACATTACTTACTTCGAAATAGGAGTAAATGATCACTGTGGAGGAGAGATCTTTAAGCATAGCTGTATGTTATATAGCCTGAAGCTATGCTCGAAAATAACTCATCCATTGTGATTATTCGCTCATATTTCGAGCACTAATGATATTACTCTCATCCGCAGATATTTTATTTGCAAAGCTTCAAGCTCTTTATTTTGAAGAAAAATATAATTATTTTTTCTTTGTATGACAGAGTATTATAGAAAGTATATATTTATGATGTTGATATATGTTGTTGTTCGTTGTTTAAACTTTCTTGACGATTTGTTTACTTCGACTCTCGACCACTCTTACATCTATTCCTGCAACAACTTGAAAGCAGTTAAGCAAGACTTAGCCAGTGGGCAAAAACTTGCTCAAAGTCAGCAGTAAAGACAGTAGAACAACGTTGAACGATGTTGTTCTAGCGTCTGGACTTTGAACAGGTTTTGGCCCACTGGATATCTTAGCCTGGGCGGTGAATTCCACACACTCTCCCTTCCTGGCAGTTTTTTAGGATATCTCTGGTGGTAGTGGAGCTTTTGAGCTGAATTTACTGATTTTTAAAATAGAAGTATTGGTAATACGAATACCATAATTTTAATTTGATATCTAAAGTGGTGTTGTCATGGCAACCGGTTTTTGAGCAAATTTGAAAAAAAGAGAATATTGCAGCGTCATGATGATCTCAATTTTCTTTTTTATGAAAAAGCCGTAACCCAGCCGGCAAAAACCTGTTCAAAGTCAGCAAAATAATGTTAGAACAACATTCAGAGAACGTTGTTCCGGTTGTTCTAGCGTTATTTTTGCTCTGACTTTGAACAGGTTTTTTGCCGGCTGGGAAGTTATGCGAAATGAAATTTAGTAAACTTTCAGAATCTGAAAACAGAATTAAAATCAAAAGTTAATCAATCCAAAAATTTTACGCCTTTTAAATAAACATGACCATTTTTACAAACAATTCAAAAAATGCAGTACTAATTCCTACTTCAGATGACGTCTGTGTGGAATCTCAGATGTGCAAAATCTTAAAGTACAGCGGATGAAATTTCGTAATCTTTATATTACAGTCACTACTAATAATTTATGCGTAGACCGAGCTAAACAAGCGAAAATCTTTATCGTAGGTTAGCCTAACCGATCTTGGTTGGATTTGCCGAGATCTCGGCAAGGGTGGGATGAAAAATTTCCATATGATCACACACAACCGAGTTAGCTCCCCTCTATTTAAATGAAAATACGATAATAGTATACACGGATGAAAAGCCGATTTCTATTCTTTCTATTACATTGGCATAAAGTTGAAAATTATAGTCATGTAAAAGTTATAACAAATATGATTATCCATCCCGTCTCGTCGGGTGGAATTGTATCATATGAATGCGGGTTGAAAAACATCTCAGTTAGGTGAGCCAGCCCGGGACGGACCACCAGCTCACCTCCATATGAGCAGGCCCCTAGTAGCAGATAATAGGCAATATGAACACATGTGTCCCTCAACAAAAGAGGAAAAAGTCATTGTTTTGACATCGTTCGAATACCATGTGCCTGAAATGAACTATTTCACAAGTATTGTTTCAAACGAATCGAATGTTCTGAACGAATACATAGACCTATTTACAAATACATGAAAACGAGCATGTATTTGTGAATAGTCTATCCATGCGATTATTTACGTATCCAGAGTATTCGGAGCTAAGAAAATCATGAAAAGAACGGAAATATAAAAAATATTTTTTGCGGACATGGAAACAACAAATAAATGTAGTTTATCGTTTCCATAACAACGCATGTCGCAACATTCAAATAATTAAACTACGAAAAAAAGCTTATTATGAACGTGCTTTCAATATGTACAAAAAAAACAATTGTCACGTCCAATGACATGACAGCAAGCTCGTCCCCAGCACCTTTTGACTTTTTTTTATTTTTCTCGGGTCCAAGAAAAATAAAAAAAGACAAAAGGGGCTGGGGACGAGCTTGGTGTGACAGCATTTTCTACCAAAGGAATGTCTTATTTTAGCTTTCGCACTAAACATTTTGCTCAGTAGAAATCCAACTGTAAGTGTACATGTTGGCCTATTAATGTTATTTTTAACGAGCATTAGAATTTCATATAGTCCTATGTAGGATAAAAAAAGAGCAAAGAACAGAACAGAACGGAAAGCTACAACCTGACAGTCTACATAAGAATGTTGATTTCGCCATATGTGAATGGTGTTTCTCGCTTTTGTCCCCGTGAAAAAGGGTCCTTGAAAACATGGAAGAATATCAGAAAATGGCCAAGCTCGTCCCCAGCACCTTTTGACTTTTTTTTATTTTTCTCGGACCTTATAGAAAAGACGTGTTTTCTATAAGGTGCGAGACAAAGAAAAAAAGTCAAAA
>JAULBZ010008883.1:0-10411 GCA_032360805.1 Neoturris breviconis | reverse complement strand
TCCGGAAAGGAGTATGTCGTCCTTTCCGAAACATTTAAGAAAATGTCTCCCATCATAAGTTTTTCAAAAACTGACTTACCGCCGCCGCCAAGATCGTCCATTCCAATAACTCACACTACTCCGTATGTGTGATTTAATGATTTTGTTTAAATCCTTCTCCTCCGTAAGTGTTTGTTTACTCTTAACTGAAAACTTAGTTTTATTTAGTGGAGCACAAAAAGCAGATAATCGATATGAAGTTAGCTATCACGATGGCAAAATGAGGATGCCAGATGGAGTGGAGAGTAAGTGTTAGCCTTAAGGCCATTTTCCACTTCAAAACTTTTTCGCCGAACGGAAATGGAACTGCGCGTGATGTCAATTTCTGCCAATGGAATTTCTACAATTTATTTCTCTATGTGTGTGTAGTTTCCTTTCTGTTTCCATTCGGTGGAAATCTTCTGAAGTGGTAAATGGCCTTAAGTTTAATTCCTTTTGTAGACATTTCTTATGAAAACAATACTGTTTTACAGTGCTTAAAATAAGGACATAAATCCCTGTGGCTGAGTGATTATTGAGCACTGTTTCATGCTAGATGCAAAATAAAAACGTCTTCCACAGTGATCATTGCTCTTGCTTGAGATATATTTAGCTGGATTTTCCATGCGTCTAATATTTGATTGTTTTCTTCAGGTTTCTTAGAAGTACTCAAGAATGGAGATGGTAAGCTGAACTAAGTATTGTTATTGAGTATTTGTTAAACTTTTGATTACAAACCATCCTGTAGTTCAAAATGAAATTTTGTGTAATTGCTTATTTATAAAAGGTCAAATAATAAATAATACTTGTAAGGAGAGATTTGAGCATTTCTTCTGGCTTTATAGCCTAAAGCAATGCTCAAAAATGACTTCCCCACAGTGATTATTTACTCTTTAAATTTGAGAACATTGCTCCAAATAATTGTGGCTATTATTAGAGGGAGACTCCCTCTGATAAAAGACGGGTCGTTTATATATTTTTTTTGAAAAAAAAGAATGTTGTTTATTAGAAGGAAGCATTAAATAAGAGGGGGCTTTTATTAGAGGATTTACGGTAGGTTCAGGCTCTATGCTTTGTCATCCACTTTAACTAGGGTAAAAATAAGTGTAGAGTGTTTCAGGCAATTTTTATGACTTTAGTTGGAGGATAGTAGTAATAAAATACAAAATATTTCTTTATTTCCAAGGTTTAAATCTTCTGTTGGGCTATATAGAGCTCTATTTGCTAAGCTTGTTCTTACTTTACTACCAGGTGATGAGGAAGAAATGGGAACTGATGACGATGACGATGAGGATGAAGATGAAGAAAGTGACCATGAAGATTTGTTTTCAGGTGAGTAGCCAATCAACAATATCTCCACAGAAGTTTGTAAATTTTATTTTTGAGATTGTTTCTTAAGTAGAATTTGAACTTAAGATTTTATTCACATTTTATTCTTTAGATGAAGAAAACCAAGAAGAAACTGATGAAGAAGAAACTAAAATAATGACTAAAAGCATAAATAACGATAAGAAAAAAAATAAGAAATTAAAAGATGTGTTACAAGTGAGTGCCATCTACGCTAACTAATAAGATATTTCCTGTTTTTCTCAGTCTATGCTTGTTCTCTTTGTATGAATGTTGCTTGTTAGTGGTACTGCACGATCAGTTTCTGCTAAGTTTTAATATAAATTAGCATTGTGCATGCTCAGCTTCATCTAGAGATGTGATCAATAGGAACACTAGATGTGTTTCGTTTTACTGGAATTGTAACTTAGTCAACCCTAGTTGGAGGTAATCCCAAATCTTTCTCTCTCTCTGAATGGTTTATATCCCAAAGATAAATGATAGTTGGAGACAATCCCAAATCCTTCTTTCTCTGAATGGTTTATATCCTAAAGGTAAATGATAGTTGGAGGCAATCCCAATACTCCTCTCTCTGAATGGTTTATATCCCAAAGGTTTAGGATAGTGTACTTTTTGAAGTAATTTGATCTTCCAGTTTCACAGGTTGTACTCCAAGCACAGATAAATAGAAAAAATGTTTCCATGTGCTATGACTGGGTGAATCAAGCTGTCTGATGATGTAGTGGCATATCCCTCATCCATAAAACTTCTATAAAAACAAATAAAAACATAACAGATACTATGCTATTTTTTTTTAGATATCAGACAATGAATTACCATTTATATATAAAGGTAAGAAGAATGTAATCTTCAAACAGTTGCTTGGATTTACTGATCTACAATCCCCCTCAAAAATCTTTAAGACAATGTGAAATCTTTAATTGAGAGATTGTAGCTATTACTAAAATTAATTTGGGAGTTTGAAGAGAAATAACCAAACAGAATTTTTGATGTCTGAATATTATTTCAATAATATATCCTTTCCATTTGTAGCTCCTGACACACTTGAAGACTTCCTTAAGTTTACAACAGATAGGTGAGTATGATCTGTTCTGTGCTGCATTTTCAATAGTGATGACTGCAAATGTCTGGTAACATCACTATAAACTCCCTCTGTCAATATGTATGTGATAATGGCAAGGATTCGCCAAGGTACTACTGCAATTTCAGAAATGGCAATACCTTATTTTGTACTAATTTTTGTGCGTACTAATTGTCACGTATTCGCTCAAAAATTTTGTTAAACTTTTTGAAATTTAGTTGGTTGTGATACCTATCATCAAAGTAAGATAAAATCGTCACTGTGGAGGGATGAATTTTAAGTGTAGCATCAGACTATAAATCTGTGCTCAAAGATAAGTCCTCCACAGTGATTATTTGTTCTTATTTCAAACACTAACTTCAATGGTTTTGGATTTATGTATACTAGAGCATTGTTTACCAATATGTAAGAGTTGTTGTTGTTGTTTCTAGAAAACAAGAAGATGTATTCATTGTCTTAAACAGGATAAGAAAATGCCATCACATTAAACTAGATCACAAAAATAAACAAAAAATGGAGGTATGAAATGTTACAAATATGAAAGTATTGCATATCCAAGCCTGAAAATTACTAACACCTACGGAGGATTATTTAGAGTTTAGCTTTCATTTAAATATTTACCTATCTGTGTTTTTCCTGTGTTTCTAATAAATATTTTTTGCATATGCGAACCTGCAAGCATGCGACATCTACATCGATGTAAAATAGTCGTCACATGGCATGTCCTCTATGTAATTCTGTTTTTTGAAAGTACTAGGTTATTGCAAGTTTTATCTAAGTATGCCAACGTGCCTAACAATCGTTTATATAACTATGATCCTTCATGTCCTTGACATGAGATTATGGATGGTAAAAACTGAACATCACCGGCAGAGTATATACCCAAACACACTCTTCCACAGCTAATGTTGGGTAAGTATTTTCATTCTTGAACTATCTATGTCGAGCTGAGCTTCTTTTTTCTGTTTAGAAATTGTTTGATATACTTCTTGAGTATGTTGATCATTTGTGTGACAGTCCAAAACCACCGTTAAAATTTATAAATAATCTTGCTGGGTAAGTTTTAATATCTATTCATAGGGAGAGTGCTGAATCAACGATCTTGCAGTTGATTGGTTTCCTAATCAATTGCAAGTTCATTGACATAATACTCTTCATCATGACGGTCGTTAAAATGTTTTCCTATAAATAAATTTCTCCCAATGAAGTACTTATATTTGTAAAGGATTTCCATTATGATAAACATCTTCACACAAGGATATTTTATCTACCGATAATCTTACTCCCAGCCGGCAAAAACCTGTTCACAGTCAGCAAAATAACGTTGGAACGATGTTCTTTGAACGTTATTCTAACGTTATTTTGCTGACTTTGAACAGGTTTTTGCCGACTGGGTACTGCTCTCACCATTTAAATGTTTATAAGATTTACACCTTCTGTTGATTTTGATGTATACTTTGGAGCCATCTCCAAACTTCCTTTCAAAAAGCAGAGCAGCTTAAGTTTGAGAACAATTAATCTATGATGAAGCGTGTTAAGTCAACGAGCTTGCGATGGAATCAATTGCAAGATTGTTGATTCAGCACTCTTTCTCTTGGAACGAATCTCCAAAGTTATATCAATAGATTAGATTCAGGGTTACTTTTTTAACAGTGTACTTTTTTGGCTTCTTTTAGGTTTATCCATCAGATGGTTGAAGATGTACCTAATCATGCAACAAAAACTATGAAAGCAAAACTGAAAAAAATATTTAAAAGAATAACATTACGTTTTAAGATTAGAGGTATTCTATTAGCAATCATCTTTTTGTTGCTTGAACCTAAGTGGAGGTATATTTGCTATATATTCCTATGTAAAAGACTGGTAAGCACCAATCAACTTAAAGTCACAATATGGATATGATATTACCTTTAATAAATAAGTATGTAGAGGCTCAATTCCATTAAGCAGATTCGTTTGCACGAAATGAAGCCATTATGTTGGTTGAAAGCGACGTCACACGTTAGGTTATGTCACTTTTAACCAATGTAATGGTTTCATTTAGAATTTATGCAACGAATTCACAATTCAGTGGAAATCAACCTTAATACACTGATGGTAGATCTTCTTTTATTTACTCACTGTAGAACATTTGATTTTAGGAGAGAGTGGCATGTTTCCGACGTTGAAAGAAGTAAGTTGCATTTTAAGAAATAAAATCATTTATTTTAGTTAAAATAAAAGAACTTGTTTATTTACAGTAACCCAATATATAACTGATTTACACTTAGCTTCCATTCTATTTTTGAAAAAAAACGAGCCTAAATAAAACTCCCGGATATATTACTTGTGAGGAGTGTTTTGAGTATATTTCTAGCCTTACAGATGGAAACTATATTCAATAAACACTCCTCCAAAGTTGATGTTCAATCTTGATAAAGAGCTTTACTACAAATAACTTTCATGAAGTAAAATAGTAAAATTCAAGTTTTCTTGTTAACTGTGGTATATTTTATGTCGCCTGATAGCTCCATTTGTTTTCCTATAGTTGATATTCTTCAAAGTGATTGCTTTAATATATCCAACATCTGATCTTAATCATGTCGTGACAACACCGTGTTTGTTTTTAATGGCTATGATACTTAGTAAGGTGAGTTCAAATGTTTCAATGTCGTGACAACACCGTGTTTATTTTTAATGGCTATGATACTTAGTAAGGTGAGTTCAAATGTTTCTGAGGAGTTACTTTAAAATAATATTTTAAATATTCATAACAGTTTCTGCGGCATTTCCAACTTAAGACAGCCTTTTACATGGACATCTAAATGAGTTTCACCCTAAATGAGTTTGCAATTGATTGGTTTCTTCAGTACAAAGAAACCATTCAAATGCAAGATTGTTTAGGGTGAAACTCACTTAGGGTTCATATAAAGGCTACCTAAGTATCTGCATCACATTATACATCATTACACTGTATGATCTTATATGTATTCAGCGAGGTCCCACCATTTTACCAATTATGCTACCATTGAAAGTTTAAAATCAACATTCTCAGCTGTTAGAAGAGTGTTACTGTAGAATTCCTATAGTAAGCGTAAAGTTAGCATGCCACAAAAAAAACTCTGATAGTAAGCGCCCTCCTTATAGTAAGCACCCTCCGATTTCATTTTTTTGTTATTATTGTTTTTTTTATGCCAACTAACATACAATGAGGTCATCAGACCATGTTATGTTGTCTTATGTTGTTTACTTGATCCTTTTCTTTACAAACAGTTTTCACTACCCAATAGTAAGCGTAACTTTGAGCAGTTAACGTCTCGTTTTCATGTATTTATGGATAAGTCAATATATTCTGATATCTGAATGATATCTATTTACTATAAACACGGTGAAGGAAGGATATTTGGACATATTTTATCTTCAGGATTTATAACCTTACGGAATGTTTCAATTTTTTACAGGCACATTTCACAAATATGAAAGATATAATTTCTGGATTATTCCTTCTTAATGTAATATATGATGTAAGTAGAACCATAGATATAAATTTTGATTTGTGTGTGTGCGTGTGGGAGGGGGGTGTATTTGTTGGGTACACCACTACTCCATAGGTGGTGTTCTACACTTTTATACTTGAAGTAGAATGGGCTGATGGAGAATGATTTTCGTAGATATTACAAATCATTTTGCATTCATTACATTCTATTGAAGTAAAGATCTCCAAATAATCATTATGGAGGATTGATGTTTAAGCTAATCACTATGGAGGATTGATTTTGAAGCCATGTTCAAGATTCATACACTCTAGTAATCATTTGCGTTTATTTCCAGCACTGAAGCCCAGCCGGCAAAAACCTGTTCAAAGTCAGCAAAATAACATTAGGACAACTTTCAAAGAACGTCAGATTTCTTAATGGTTGATTCCCATTAGGCAAAACAATTGCTGCGAAAGCCAAAATAATACATTCCATTAGTAGAAATTGACGTCATATGTGTATATGTATAATCACTGTGGAAGAGGGATTTTTGAACATTGTTTAAGTGTTTCGAGCTTGAAGCAATACTCAGACATCTCTTCTCCACAATGATTATTTGCTCTTATTTCACATGAACTTAAAGTATTAATTTCCGCTAGTGATGATGTTTCACCTGAGTATTCTTTGCAAATGTTTGTATTTTAGTATGTGAATTTATCTAGAAGATATATACCTGAAGTGGTAACCTTTTTAGCGAAGCTCATCTATCAAGCTGCTTCTCCAAAGACACCTATTAAAAGTAAGATTTAAATTGTTATAAATCTCGAGATTGAATTCCATCATGGGAAGCATTTAGAGCGTTTCCAGGAAAACGAGTTCTGTCCCAGCGATCATGCAATGTCTTATCAACGTCGAACAGAAAATGCAAAGATTAGCAAACAATTCAAGTTAAACTTGTCTCTTGGCCATCGATAAAAAGTGGTGGGTTGTTTTAGTCAATCACAATTATAATTGTATTACAAAAAATTAAGACGAGAAGTGTCGTTTTGGATGTCATTTTTTAACGGATATATTCCCGTCACTTTGACGCTGTTTCGACGTCGATTCGGGGGCATGTGTCGGTTGGGATATTCTTCGAGCGACCGAGTTACCCTTACTAAGTATGATCAATACATGATATTGACACACTTAGGTTCGTCGTACTGTTTATTGTTATATGTCATTACATATTTTTTGTGTGTTATTTGTCCTTTTAAGCTGTTGGGGTTATCTAGTTTTCTGAATGATAATATTACATTGTGAATAATTTTTACCCCGGGGTGAAACGGTATTTCTGTATACACGTTAAATGTTCAAAATGCTATTTTCACCCCAGAGTGAAATCTCACCACTGTCTTTAAGACCAGGGTGAAATAAGTCTGGGAATGCACCCTGGCACTTATAAGAGTTTCTTAACACACTCGATTGATCTCACCCCGGGTTGAATTTCGTGAAAATTTACGTGTAACCTATCCCTTAGATACAAGAAAGATTTTTTTCCATGATTTTACTCTCTATTTCTTTTACTACAGAACTATCTGCTTCTATTTTAAATCTTCGAAAGACAGAGCAAAATTATCTACTACTGGACAAGAGAATGTAAGTATATAACCATTTCACTATATCTCTTTTCTTATAATTAATCGATAATTAAACAAAATTTTGAAAGGTAAAAAAGATAATGTAATGGTATATCTTCCAGATGATACTAAGGCACAAATTTTCACAACAACATAGAAAAAAAGGTACAATTTGCAGGAATTACGTATGACTTGCAGGAAAAACATTTTGTGGATGGCCACAAAGATTATGTTTCGCTGGAATTAATTTTCGCGGAGAACCAATTTCCGCCAATTGCCACAAAGGTTTCCTTTCGTGGGAATTACTTTAGGAAAAGAGCCATATCATGAGAAGTAGAAACAAGCATAATATTGGCATTTCATCTTCTCTATACTTCATGTTCAAATGTATCAAGAAACACTCAGAATAAAGATAACTTACCTGTAATTAAATAAAAACGTGTTGATTTTGTGAGAAGTTATTTTCGCAGGTGGTCATAAAAGCTTGGTTATTATTGGTATTATTGTTTTACAAATCTGAAAAATATACTTTTGCTTTAAGTGATATTTTCGAATTTTTTAAAAAGATTGATTTAGTAGGATAGAGGAAGGAAACATCAAATTGAATTCATACCAGTTGTCGTTATGCCAACGAACCGCAATTAATTATTCAGGATGAAGAAACCAATCAATTGCAAGATCGTTGGCTTTTTTAACAAATATTATATTTCTAATGCACTCGAAGTTGATTTGTTTCTTCGAAATGAACAAACTAACCCAGTGGGTAAAAACCTGTTCAAAGTCCGCAGTAAAGACTCTGGAACAACGCTTTCGACGTGGTTTTAGCGTCCTTACTGCGGACTTTGAACAGGATTTTGTCCACGGAGAATCAATAACAATTTCGTTAACTTCTTTTCAGAAAGTCTAATCCAGTTGGTATAAATATATCAAAATGCTTATCTTCTGAATGTGACTCACAAACTCTACAAGATGATTCTACTCGGTAGGTAGGATACCGTAAAATCCCGAATATACGCCCACGTCCAAATAGCTGATAAAGGCAAAATAAATTTTGAGAGGGGATTATATTCTGGGTGGGGGGTTTGGGGGTGGGGGACTTATAAACGGAATGGATTTTGTGTTCACTGATGTAAAGACATGAGTATTGAAAGGTACGTTTATGTGGAAGGAGGAAGGATAGAAACCCTATGGAAATAATACTTTTGGATCATAATGATATAAAAGGTGTGAAGGTATAAAATGTATAAAAACAGGGGTTTAGAAAGGTGTTTCTTTTATATTACATAAAGAAATTTGACATATGACTTGAATACACTGCCTGCTGAAACATATGCATTTTCCCTTGCTTTATCAAGCATTTGCTTTATTATGTCATACCGAATATTAGCCCATATTGGGACGCTTCCATTCGGGAGGATATTTTGCGTTCCAGATTTGAGGGCCTATGTTCGGGATTTTACAGTATGTCTTTTAGAGAATAAACATAGCCTCACTCTGAAAATAAGTGCTGGATATAGCCTGTGGTGGAGGGTTTTTTTGGTATAGTTTAGTAAACGCTTGTCAAAGCACACTGCACCACAGGTGATATCCTGGTACTTATTTTAAGGTTTGCATCTTATCCATATAAAAGTGTTTGAAATAAGAGCAAATAGACACTGTGGATGAGGGAAAAAGTCACTCCTCCACACTGATTATTTGCTCTTATTAATAGGTACAAATAAACCCATTAGACAAAAACTTGCTCGGTACACAGTGAAAACGCTGTTCTAGAGTCTTTACTGTAGACTTTGAGCAAATGTTTGCCCTCTTGAAATCAATTGCAACTCCCTTTTCATTTGTTATTTCAAAAATGAAGTGTAATTGATTACGCTACCTACCTTACTCCCATCAATATTTGTGCCCTTTATTTTCACGCACGCAGCCCACACAGAATTAAGAGTTATTTTCGACATAAGACGTGCCCTAAAATTAAATGGCGTGAAACTCAGAAAACGTTTTTGAATGGGAAAACAACGTTATTATTTTAACTATACATATAGCGTCACTCTCCTTTTGTTGTACCAAAATTTCTATCCACTGGTCCGTAACCACTGTCGTCATCAGATTCATGTTGCTCCTTATATCTTGGGAATTGTTCTGGTTTTATGTAATAGTCTTCTTCTGCATTTTTTTCCTAATATAATTACCATTGCCATTTTCACTATTAAAATGAAGAAATTTGCTGTATTCCTTGTTTTGCTATTGTCTTTCAATAAGGACAAATAATAATCATCAGATGGTTATTTAAAAAAGTCCGTTTAATCTCTAATTTCAGTAAAGCTTGATAAGAGATGCTAACAATGCAAGTTTTTGTTATAGTCGTAAACATTTAAGCAGGTTGCATTGTACAAACTGCTTGCTATGCGGAAGCAGGTGTTAAAATAACTGCCAGTCATTACAGTGGAGGATAAAATGAAACCAATCAGCTTGTATAATTGGAAATCTCCGCTTGTTATATTCACAAGCCTGAGAATAATTGTTGGAGATCATCTCCGGAGAAGTGTATTTTTGGTATAATTTTCAGGTGCAAAGCTGAAAACTATAATTAAAAACACTCCTCCAGTGATCTCCAACGGTTATTTTTAGACATGCTATCTTTTATTTTTTAGGATATCATGCATCAGAAATATGTTATTACTTTCTAAGAAATTTGCTATGTTATATAAAGATATGGAAACATTCGATGAAACCTTTCAACCATGTGCATATCTGTTAGAGAGGTGCCTTTTATTTGTTTGTAGTTCTCATATACCTTAATATTCTACCTATACTGTACCCAGCCGGCAAAAACCTGTTCAAAGTCAGAAAAATAACGTTCGAACAACGTTCGAAGAACATTTTTCTAACGTTTT
>JAULBZ010008882.1:0-10411 GCA_032360805.1 Neoturris breviconis | reverse complement strand
TACAAAAAGATGATTCAATACCATGATTCAACCAATCAGGGCAAAATTGAAATGTACTAGCAGTCTCTGTTTTATAATACCAACAATATGGTACTGTTATTAAAGGATGCAAATATTGACATTCATCATCTTCTTTGTTGCAAACACCAAGTAAATTGTCGCTGCAAATGTACTCTTTATCTTCTGTTGAAATCGCTAAAGTATAAAAATTCCCGATGGTGAGACGTTATGAGCTAGGTTGATAATTCTCACCTACAGTCCCTGCACAAAAAAGAAATTATATTATAAATTCATAAATTATCTCAAATAAAATCTTCGGCGTCAAAAAGGTATTTCGTCATGAATCTGAGGTTATTCCTTGAAAAGAAAGTTAATTTTAAACAGGACTTTGAATTTAATTTGTGGAGAATAACAGTCCTATGATGTTATTTTAGCAAAATTCGTGCTGAATAACATGTTAGCTACACATACTAAAGTTAGGTAAATACAGTATAAGATTTAAATAACGCAACTTTGCATCTCGTTTTTTTCCACGAAATAATTTTTGAAGAACTTCAACAATTGTGTTACTATAATCACTGAACCTTCTTCCAATTGAAAATATGTTATAAACGATATTGTAGAAGCACGCCTTGGTTTTATTTCAACGTATACAGTATACTTAATTAATTAAGTGGTGGTTAATTCTGCTGTATTTTATTATATTCTTTAGTATTACGATCAAATATGATGACCGCATCCAATATCTGCAGATATGCATTTCAGCTCATTGCAAAATAAGCCATACGATAGATTCACCTTTATAGCATTGTCTGTCATGTTTAGAATACAATCAATGTGTGGCATTACAGAGCCCAGAATAATGCCGAATCTGTTGTTCTAATCACTTTACAGTAGACACAAGTATTTGCCTATTACACACGGATTACCTTAAGAGTTACATTATTGTAATCAAGATTGCAATGAATTAAAAAAATATACGTTCCACCAGTACGAGAGTCATCTGTTCCTCCTTTTGTTAAAATGTGTCCATGTTTTCAATTTTTTCTTTGAAAGATATCTAGGATCATTTTGGTAAATGGTTTTGGTAACTAAGAGGAATTTTCTATTAGCAAACAAATTTTTGACAGATGTAAAGTTTTGTTTTCAAAAAATTATTATTAGTTTTTTGTTTTTGCTTGAAACATTCTGACAAAATTCTGAAAAAATAAAATGCCCACGGCTATTATTTCCTGAACCGCTAACGTTTATGGCATAAAACTTGGTACATTGATAAGACAACTCAATACAAACGCTTTGACAAAAGAAATTAAACTGATGTCGTCATTGGCACCTGCTTTGACGTAATCAATAAAAATAAGTTTTTGATCTGTAGGATACTGTAATATACTTTTGAACGACTAAAGCGAATGGCTAAAATTTTTGGAATTTTTAAAAATTCTTCAAATGTTTGTCCGAAAAACGTTTTGGTGTATAGTTTAGGAATAAATTTCTGGAAAGTTTCTGGAAAGTTTCAACATGATAGCATGGTTTCATCAGAGATTTTCGAACAACTGAAGTAAATTATTTATTTTGTTACTTTGAGTACCTGTGTTTATATTTGTTGGTAGAAGATTATTTCATAATATACCAAGAGGAAAACTTACTTACATACTTAAACCGTGCGTCCGGACGCCCCTTGTGTGGAGATGACAACTCCCATCCACCGGCTCCACAGGTTGCGGATAGGGGAAACGGCCTCTAGATATATAAGCTAGCGGCAAATACATTAAATAAGCAGTGCCGGACAAAACAACAGGGTGTCCTTTGGCGAGACATAGCACCCGGAAGCAACCCGTGCAGAGTTACGCATCAGGATGTTGGTTTTAGTCTGCAGCAATGCCAAATTAATCTGGATATTGGCACAAGCTAAGAGGGTTTCATGCAGAAGATCTGACTGACTAGACAATGGATCAGACCCGAACACTCCGAGCAAGTATGAGACTACGGAAGCATATGGAGTGCCGCTCTATGCTGCTAGACAGCGCGCAAGCGAAACCATAAACCCCTAAGAGGAAAAACAACGTTTATTCAATGTAAAACGCGTCGTTTTAGAAGCTCTTATACAAATACGACGTCGTTTTGACTTTGATTACACGCCAGGTGCTTGGAGAATACCTTCATCTGTTATAGATTTATTTTTTTCCATTGTGTTATTTGTGGTAGGCTTCGATATAAACTTTTTCTTGGGAAGTGGTACTGGAAGTTTAGCTTTTGCCGGAACAGTAGTTCTCTCAAACATATTTAATTTACTTTCGAAATCTTGTTTGTCTTTTTCGTCATGAATTACTTCACTTTTACCTACATTTAGAAATGTCTGAATTAAACCTCTAGCTTCACAACATCATCAATAATATACTATCCTATCCTATAACTCCTGAGACCTAAGACAATGTCATAATGGACATACTTGGAACAACAATTCCTATATACGTCTAGTGAATTTAATACGGAGTTTTCAGAAAGATTATTAGGCATCATATCAGGCTGGTAGAAAGATCTAGCAATTTTTTTAATCTATATTTGAAAAAAGATAATAATGGAATTTGTATATACTTGTGAAAGAGTAAGTACTGTGAAGCGCAAAAAAAATGCAAGACATGTCATTTGGTTGACTTTTCTGACACAACCAATCAATTCATGACCTCCTACAAATATTACTTCAAAAATGATTTCCAAATAATAATAAACAATACCTTCTGCCATAGCTATTTTATTTGTTTCAACATCAGATTTGAATTTTGGAATTTTTGACTTCTATGTATTCTTGCTCCTAAGATGATAAAATGTAAGTCTGGTTTTTCTTAGCCATCGATATAAACTTCCCCTTGCTAAGCTCGGTCTATGCGCATTCATTAGACTCTTAGAATGATTTGTTTGGGTCAGTTCGTTAGTTATTCTTGGTCAGCAAATATATAAACAAATATGAAAAACAGCATTGTAAATTCGTGGGTGGATAGTTGTTTAACCATATTAGTACTGAGGGAAGGGGAAAGGGAGGGCATTTCACCCCCTACCCAATTGTGTTGCATAGCATTCCAAAATTTAGTCAAATCTATAATCTATAATCATTTGCAAATCATCAATTCGTTATTTTGACATAACTTGTGTTTGGATAATCCTTGTGGCATAAAGCTTTGTCAAGTTACATGCAATCATGAGATAAATGATTCCACGAAGTTTCCCCGGATGTTCTTTCGAATTTTGTAGAATCTCAACCGTGTTACAGAGCTCTAAAACGTCCAGTACCCTGCAGTTATGCTGCCTACAAGCAGTACGATGGATAGGTGTAGGCAGCAAAGTTATTCGCCTAGACACTGGAGAAGAATTTGAATTCCACTGGAGTGGATATAAGCAGAAACGCGAAGTATATATATAATACATCCAGAGATCGCAATTAGTAGTCCAGACTTTAATGACCCAAAAGTTATGGCAAATTACCTCAAAGTATACGGTTTTAACCTCAGAATAGTAAAAGGACTTGCACCAACAGATGCAAACTGAACTGACAATCAGAAACAACTATTCTACTTCTAATCACACAAAGCAGGAAAAATGACGCATAAGCATCAAAAGCTTATCATTGCAGGAGACTTCAATGCGACCACAAGTATCGCTAAACGTAAATGCTTCTTTGATGGAAAAAAAGTATAATATCCTGATTGCAGTGAAAACGGAACTCAACTAAAAGCATTCTGCAGAAATCATACACTAAGTATATCATAAACATTTTTTAAGCACGGAATGCTCCATCAATATACCTGGTACAGCAATGATGGAAAAACTCGAAAGGTAATATATTATTTCCTAGCCGAACAGTATGTTCAACAATATATAACAGAATGTCGAGTCTGTCGTGGTATTGATATTGAAAGTGACCAGCAACAAGAAAAACTCGGCACAAATATTGTAAGAAACTCACATAACTGAAACAAAACTTCAGAACCCAGAAACTAAACTGAGATACTCTGATATGGTCAGCAAGAAATTACAAGAAACTAGGAGAATTATAGAAGAGAACCCCGAGAACAGACAAGAGCCAAAAGAACAATATTTCTAAAACAAACCTACTAGAAACACTAAATACGGCCGCTGAAAAAACACTTCCTGAAATTTATTCAAAGATTTGATGACTTCGGAAGATGATTCCAAGCCGATGCTCCTCTGAAAGCGACTGAATTTAATCCTATTGTAGTTTTTACTCGCGGTAAGATTATGAGTCTACCAGCTCGAAGTCCGTAAGGACACTCTTTAATAGAAAACATATTACACATAAACTTTGGGTTTAGTGAATTTAAAGACTTGTAAATTTCCTTCAAAAGAACCAAAAGGTTTTTCTGCTGGATGGTTGTCGTATTCATTTTCAAAATTTTTTTCAAAATGATTCTAGATAAATTGTAGGAAAACTCTCAAAATTTGTAGTCATATAAGCCATTCATTCAAAAGTTATGTACAAAAGTTTACCAGGGGGGCACTTTGTGCCCCTCCCCGGCCTGAATAGGGTTGAAAGAAATAAAATATTTATCTTTAGGTAATCTGCTGCTTGAAATTATATTCCATCTTGACATTTGTTGTTGGTATTCAACTGTATCATTTAGTAAGTATTTCTACCAATAAGATATGTATATACACTGTTATTTCATAATTACCGTGATAAACGATCATTAATGTTTTCCATTGACATTGGTAGTACCTCGTACGGCTCCACATGTTCTTTAACATTTTTTCTCTTCATAAAGTACATAGGAAACATTATTAGAGAAAGAACAACAATTAATGCAAGGAAAGCCAAGTATATTAATTTCGTTTCTGTGTAGTTTTCTTCTCCTTTACATAATTGGATTTTGCAGTATTCCCATCTCCCAAAGTTATCAATATAGCACCATGGCATTCTGCTACTATAACTTTGTGGATTACGACAGCAGTTTCCACTTAGTGTTGGATAGAGTTCCTTGGGTAAATTTGTAATATCCCAATTTATGCAAATTTTGCCACTAATGGCAATATTAACATTCCCAATGTAATTTGATCTAATTTCTTCGTAACAAGAAAGCATGTTTGAAAGTATAACATCATTTGTGGCTATCGAATTCATCTGGCACTGTGCAATTGAACTTTGATTTTTTTTTTCAATCCAAAACAGTCAAGCAATCTGAAATACCTTTTTCTGTGTCTGAATCTGTGTTTGCAAAAATAAGACAAAGAAACAATCAAGAATGATCTAACCCCATTACATGAAAAGGGAGATAAATTAAACCCAGGAAATTGGGCCAAACATGGAGCAAACAGCTGTTATACAATCGTAAATAAGCAAGGTAAATCGTATGGTCATTGTGGTGTTTTAAATAGCGCCGAACAAACATTTGTACCATGTGCTACTGATCACACGTTTTGCGGAAAACTGCACTGTACCAATGTGTCAAATGTATATCCTATAGTTGGTATCACTTCCGGATATAGTAAAGTAAGTATTCTCATCGATAGAAAACGTGAAACATGTTATAGTGGTTATGCTGATATGGGAAGACAACAATCTGACCCAGGTATATTAAAGGCATCCTTTACACGGATCCCTAAATGTTGTCATCCTAAACGGTCTTGTATCATTCAAGTAAGATCGTTTAAGGCGTAACTCATTTATGGGTCCATGTAAGAGCTGCCTAAGAATCTTTGCAGTGCTTAAAAGAAGGAGCTAATATTCACTATGGAAGAGCGATATTTAAGCATAAACTCTATGTCACAGTGGTTATTTATTCTTTTATTTATTCTTTATCTCACGACGTGAGATTAATAGTGATCGAAGTCTTTGGACATAGCCTGTTCCGCAACCCCACCCCGCGGCAAAAAAGTGGCGTTTTCTCGCTAGACGTCGAGTTTGTAGTACAGGCTATTGGACATTGACTACACGTTATAAATTCATGATACTAATAAGACTAGCTAGACTTGTTGACATATATAACATAGCTTCAATATTCTTGATTATCTTGGTGGTACAAGCTAATACAGAATATTGTCCTGCATTCTTCTCGTTTTTGGCCTGTGTATATTTCCCGAAATGACGTATGACACATAATTATGACGTCAATCGTAAATTTAACTTAATTTTCAGACGTAAAAATTGAAATTCCTGAAAGAAAATATTGATTTGGGAAGTTTTTATCGATGTTTTAAGAAATGTTATTACATGAAAACGAGTCCGGAGTATGGTGGTAGATGCGAATATTATACGGATTTTAGCACTACTTTTTATCAATAAAACAGGGAAGCTCTGTCCTATGTGTGAAAATGTCAATTCAAATTAATTTGTAGTGCAGAATCCGAAACTGATGTTCATTTTTCATAAAAAAGCAATTCGGGACAGTCTTAGACTAGCAAGCGTCTCTTTTTAAAAAATAAAGAATTCTGTTTCATATGGCACTTACTTAACTCATATCCGACGCACTGTATAGTCATTCCGTAAAATATACGGTTCTGCAAGATAGACATATTTACGCAAAATATAAAATTTGATGTACGGAACTTCTGCTGCGGAGGTTTTTACGGAGAAGCTTTTTATAGAGACTAGATCTCTAGTCTGTCACAGTTCAAATTTGGGATACGGAACTGTAATCGGTAGTATTTTAAGCGTTGGATGCTTTTTCTCTCTGCGAACTAGAGTACCTCCAGACAATTTATCCCAGTAGGCACGCCACATTGAAAAAAACGTCGTTTGTGACCTCGCAAAGTCGTCTTGACGTCTTCTAGGCGTTGATAAGACGTCACGACCAGCAAGGATAATAAGATATTATTTAGAAAATTCGGAATTTTTTGTACAGAGTCTTACCGAACCGTTGTCTGGATTTTGGTCTAGATATGCCGGGTGTCAGTTATTTTTGGCCAAATTTATTTTGTTAAACAAGAGCTGAACAAATATTTTAAAAAATCACCACATCTTTTGGGCATATCAATTGTGGTTTTAAAGATATACCGTATCAAACATACCGCCCTCTCCCACCACCAATACCCGATGTGAACAAAGTTGAGGGCGTTATATATTCGTTTATAACTGTTTACCTTGTATTTATAGGAATGGTTTCTAATTGGACACCTTGTGGCACTAACAAATTTTGTATCGACCAACAATGCGTTAATAAAGTTCTGACATCTAATTGTAAATCTCCATGTGCGCCTGATCAGATCTGCGCAAATAATGGATTATGCACTTGCAAAGAAGAGATGAATGGTCAAAACTGTAATATTTCGTTACCAAAAGTTCCTGATAGTAATAATAAACACTCTGTTGCAACAACACTTGAAACTGGAGGAACTGAAAAATCGGACAACATATCTATCACTGCTAGCTATCATATACTCTTACTTTGTATGGCTATTTCATGTCTGTTGTAATATCATGGTAATATTCAGTAACATAAAATGTGTTCCTAAATTTGTCGTTGTCATGTATATCATGTAGTTTCCCTAATATTCCTAATATATTCGAGAAAGGTGACGGATCTTACCAAGCTCGTTCCAAAAGCTGCTGAACTTTCCATTTCTCAGCCAGCAAAAACCTGTTCAAAATCAGACAAATAACGTTAGAACAACATTCAAAGAACGTTGTTTTAACGTTATTTGCTGACTTTGAACAGGCTTTCGCCGGCTGAGTTTGGATTTTTACTAAAAACATGCAGTATTCCAATTCTAAAAAGGTGAATAATATGGGCAACTTTTACAGAAAAGCCAATATGTTAGTCAATAAATGGAATTGTATTCACACGTTAAAAAGGTAAAGGCAGATCTGATAAAATCGATAAAACCATCCGATGACAGCTAATGTGGAAACATACGAGAGAACTATGAAATTCCTTAAAACGTTTCTAGTCAATTTCCAACTCAATTTCAGTTCATTATCCATGAAAAGTTACCAGTTTTCGTAAATTTTATAGTCAGAAATAAAGCCGTTTTCCGGTGCAGAAAACATTTCTATATCCGGAAAATTAAGGAAAACTTCAAATTATCATTTATCGGGTTGGACTGGCTAGTCGTCGTTATTATTTCTAACTTGGATTTAAAACGATTTCGCTTAAATTAATTATCTCGCTTATCTCTCCATGATACTACCAAAGACTTATTTTAAATAAAAAATAAATCCGTCTCTAAAAGAAATTTTCCCCGGAATAAACGCCCATATAAAAATGTACTAAACAACAACTTCTCTAATCCTATTTTAAAACAACTTTTTTCCACAAGGTATGGTCTTGAAACTTTAGCAGAACTAAATTCTAATCTATTTTACGTATGTGGGCCAAATTTCTGGACAATTTCTCATCGCTTGGGCGAAATTTAGTCATATCTTAAAACCAATGAAACCGCCACACAAATTACTAGTATTTCCCACCTAAAAATATGAGAAACAAAATTTGTTTTCTGTTTACAATGAGGAATAGCTTAAAATTAAAAGCACTTGCTCGTATTGACAAGTAAAACCTTTCTGGCGAATATTTTTTCCTTATTATTTTCAAAACGCTCATGTTTTTTTGCCTCTATCCGATTTTTATAGGTAGAATACTAACCCGTGAACTCTATCAGCCATCTAAGTTTTACCTTCCAGAATCAAGCAGCAGAAAGTTAAAAAGCATTTGCCACTCTTTATTATTCAAATTTTGCGCCAGAGGTGAGAAAAGAGTTTAAAACCCACATCGTGTCTGTCTGTGTCCGTATTTTTTGAATAGGCGTAATAATCTTTTTCAAAACGATCTTAGATAAATTATAGGAAAATACTTTTTACCCGTATAACCCAAACTTAATTGGTATACTTGCAGTCCATGTAAAACAGATCTTATTTATGGGGTAACCTAAACCGGACTATATCTACGACAGCAAGTTTTTTTTTGGAAGACGGAATTCTTGACACTTGATATTTCATCGCGTCCAGAGAAAAACGTTTCGTGCCTTGAATTCCGATTTTGCCCAATTCCTCGTTTCATGTTTCTATATTCGTAGCGCAACTCATCCCAATAGCTAGTGTTATAAGGTTTTTTTTGACAAGGAATGCGATTAATACAACCATTTACTCAGTGGGCATCAACTTGTTCAAAATCCGCAATAAAGACGCTAGAACAACGTCCAATGAAGTTGTTCTAGTGTCTTTACTGTGGACATTGAACAAGTCTTTGTCCACTGACTAGCGTCTGTTATCGTTTTTTAGTAGCGATAATGTTATTTTTGCAGCTCCTATGTTTAGTTATAACATTGGTTATAAATATAATGCTCGCACAAACGTATTGCACATGTCGAGTTATTACTGGCAAAATATTTATTTCCAGTCTGATAAAAAAATTAGAAGGAAGAATTAACAATTTTATTTAGTTTTACCCTCTGAAAACAAAAAAATAACAAAAGGATGACTATAAGGTCCCAGTAGGCACCCGACGCCTTATCAACGTCATTTTAACATGGCGACCTCACGACGTTTTTTCAAAGTTGATAAGACGTTGCGTGCTGACAGGGCTGAAAACAAGACGTCAAAACGAGATTTTCTCCGACATTACATCGCGTGCTAACCTCGTTCCCAGGGCTTCTTGCCTTTTCGAAAAGGCAAGAAGCCCTGGGAACGAGGTTGATCGCGTGCCTACTGTGATAGATGTAAAAGGCCATGTAAACTCGGTAAACCAACGGCGGCTATTCCGGAAATTAAGCAAACAAAGTAAAAAAAAATTACTTTGTAAACGAAAGTGAAACCATTCTTTTGATTAGAGCATGGTGAGAGCTAATGTAGCTAATTTCACTTTTTAGACTGTAAAGCATTTAAAATATTTGTGACGTACTTCTACTACACCAATCATTTTAAGAAACCAATTTATAAGAATCTAATACTGAGACACCATGAAAATTAAGAAACCTCTATTACTGCACTCAGAGTTACAAAGAAACATTTCAAATTTGATAAACTTGACAGCAGTGAAACAAATAATGGCACCAGAGAAAAATCTGCACAACAAAGCTACCTATGCACAAAAGGCCTTCTGAACAGCTGCATTGTTTATGTCAGGCCAGCCAACAGTACTAGGCTAGCGTGTATTCCGATATTCTATTATAGCTGCGTTGTATCTATTTTTTTTAAAAAAGACATGGTCTGATTAATATTTTACTCATACTCATTTTTAACTATGAAACTTCTAAGAGACTCTCAGTACTGAAAACAAATGAATTTTTAAGAAACTTTCAGTAAAAAAATGTGTAAAAATTTGCTGAAAGTCTAGAACAACGCTAGAACAACGTCGAACGACTGCTGACTTTAAACAGTCACTGGTATAGCCTTTAAATTGATCAAACTTTAATCAACAGTTTTTCTTTGATTTTTAACCACTAGATTAAATATGCAGTTAAATAT
>JAULBZ010008881.1:0-10412 GCA_032360805.1 Neoturris breviconis | reverse complement strand
TTCGTAACTTTGTTGAAATTTTTATATCATATGAGAATTTTTGATTTGTTAGTTAATAAAAATGTATTCTAGTGGTCGAAATAATCACTGTGGAGGAGAGATTTTGAGCATAGCTTCAGACTTTGTGGTCTGAAGCTACGCAAAAAAGGTTACTCTTCCGATGTGATACAGTAATTGTTTGATCTAATTTCAAGCAGTATAAGATGGTACTAATAATAAGACACATATCAAAACATGACTTTAATAATTAACCAATAATCAAAGGTATGGTATTGAAACTGAGTGAAAGTAAAAACAAAGCAAATAATGATTTGCATGCATATATTATGCATCGTTTAGTTTATATACTAAATAAAAATAGAGAATAACTGAATTTATTATGCCATATCCACTACTTTTGACTGAATACAGCAAAAGAACTGACTGAAAAATGAGGCTGTATTAGGTCAGTTCCTATTGCTGCACATACTAAAACAAATTTCTTCTAAGGTCCATACAATGCAATGGTTTCCCACCAAGAAAGCGGAGAGAAATAACAGATCGTAGTTTATATCTCTGTATTATACTCTTCCTTTCTAAAACAGTAAAGACGTATATTTGAATTTAAGTAGTAGATATGGCATAATAAATACATTATTATGTCAGTTACTTTTAATATGGTTCATATCTACTTGTCTTTTTCATATTTTGTCTCGTCTAAAGACTCAACGAAATATGAAAGACTCGTCAATACGAAACTATATTCAAAGACAATTGATATAATAACGTATAAATGTATTTATGTATATGCACTGTATGTATAAGTATGTATAAGTATGTATATGTATGTATATGAATGTATATGTATAATGTATGCATTATGTATATCATAGTGTAGGCGTTTACTGTTATTTATTGGTTAATAAGAACCATGTGTATTAAAGTATTAACTATTTTTTATTAAATAGTTTCCACATGGTTTCTACCATCTATTGTAAATAAAATTTAAAATAACTCTAGAGAATAGAACAATGTAATAGAAGAATATTCTCTTTAAATAAAATAAGATAATTGTTTTTTATCTTTTATTAAAAATAATATATAACATCTTTTTATTTTCTTTGAATGAATACAATTCTTTTATAAATAGATCTTTCTCTGTTGAATTGGGTATAGTCATTATATTTCTATTCCTAATAGGACTAATGTAATGTTATAAAAATCAACTTTCAAACAAAACAAAATCAACTTATATTCATGGTGTTAATTATCTTTTATGAGCTTTAAGTGAATAATAACATAAATGTTTATTTCAAAATTGAAGAAGGAAGCTTCTCAAAATCAAAACAGAGACTTCAAATTCTAAAAATTATTTTTTAAAAAAATATCTAATTATTGATTTGTTTTATATCTGCAAAAATTGAGAAATAAGCTTCCCAAAATACAAAATAATAAAAATGCCAATATGAAAGGTTTCAGAAAGTTTTGTGGAAATGTTAATAATAACAATAAAGAAAAGAACTGAATCAACGACAGTGTTCAAAAATAAGAGCAAAATAACAATAACATACTCACCAGCAGAAAATATGTACTTTCAAAGAAATTAATTGTGTGGTTATTTTCATAGGTTATTGGAGCCCAAAAGTCACCAGTATTCTCAAGCTAAACGATAATATAACATTTTCTAAACTAAAAGCCACTTTCCACTTCAGAAAAATTTCTGCGGAACAGAAACAGAACGGAAAATATATTTTATTTCTTCATAATACATATTTTCCATTCCTTTTCCATTCTGCGGAAAATTTTCTGAAGTAGAAAACGGCCTTAAGAGTTTCTTTTAACCAATCATTGCTCAAAATAAGAGCAACTAAATGAGCAAATAATTACTGTGGAGGAGTTGTTTTCAAGCATAGATTCAGACAACAAAGCCTAAAGTTATACTCAAAATCCCTCCTCCACAGTAACTTATTTACTCTAATTTCAACCACTGGGTAATTTTAAAAACCCCACAACAAAAATATTACATTTAAAAGAAAAGGCCATTTTCCACTTCTGTGGAACGAAAACACAACGGAAAATGTGCACGTGTAAAAATAAATTATAGACATTACATCGGTAAAAATTGACATCACATGATGGAATGTCTATAATTTCTTTCTACACGTGCGCATTTTCCGTTGTGTTTTCGTTCCTTGAAAAATGTCCTGAAGTGCAAAACAGCCTTAAGTTTACTAGATTTCAACAACACACGAGTCAATACTGATCGAATTTGTTAGGTTTCTCTCATACAAATTCCATAACCATAGACTCTCTGATCTTCCCTACAGAATCTAACTTCATTTTTATATACATACAAGATGCACCACTCCAGCAGATGATAACCATACAGCAATAAATGTTCCAAACATGTGAACCATTTCTACTGTTGGTCTAAATAAAAATATTAAAAAAATTTTAACCAATAATTTTCTGTGGAGGAGTGTTTTTCCGGCTGATAACTAAACTAAAAAATGCTCCTTCACAAGTGATATTTGAAAGTTAGTTACTTGGCTTACTTGACTACAAAGCCTGAAGCTATGCTCAAAAATCCTTCCAAAAACCTGTTCAAAGTCTGCAGTAAAGACGCTAGAACAATGTCAAAGACGTTGTTCTAGCGTCTTTACTGCTGACTTTAAACATGCTTTTGCCCACTAGGGTAAGTTCATTAACATAACATGTTAACCTTAGTAGATTCTAGTGCTCAAAAGAGCAAATAACCACTATGGTGGAGGAGTATTTATTTGAGTATAGATTCAAGCTACAAAGCAAAAAATTATCTCTCCTCCACAATGATCATTTGTTCTTATTTAGAACCCAGTGTTCAAAACATCCCTGTGGAGGTGTGATCTTTGAGCATACCCAGTGAGCAAAAACTTGCTCAAAGTCCGTAGTGAAGACGCTATAACAAAATCTTTGACTTGTTCAAGCATTTTTACTGCAGACTTTAAACAAGTTTTTGCCCACTGGGTAGCTTCAGACTAAAAGCCTGAAGCCATGGGCAAAAATCATACCTCCACAGTGATTATTTGTTCTTCTTTCAAAACACTGCGTTTATATTTAAAAAATTTGCTTGAAGTGTAAACACTATAAGACTCTGAAAAATCTAACAGCCTTTTCTACATTGGAAATATCACTTGGAAAATACTTTAAAAAAAATTTAAGCTCACTTTTGCGACACAAATATTCTGAAAAAAAGATGGAAACACCTTCATTTTATCTCTTACCAACATTTTATTTGTGTAATAAAACTTTTTATTTGTGTAATAAAGAGTATAGCAACAAATTAACCATGTTTAATTTTCGTTCTGTGATAAAGGTTTTTTTTGAAAAAAAAATCCAAATTCACAAAAATTATTATAGGTAAAATCAAAGAAAAAATAGAGAGATACAATGGAGAGTGTTTTTCTTTTGAGTAAGCTTAAGAAACACATACAATATTGGAAAACCTCAAATCCTGAAAAAACAGGTAAAGGAAAAACAAAACAGGATGCCCAGTAGCTTTTGATACATGCAATCCATTACAACAGTATTCTTACCCAGCATGCAACACGTTGAGAAATTGAAGAATCTCTGCAAAATTAACCATGTAAATAATCCGCAAGAAACGCAGACCTACAAAAACATAAAATAAGAAACTATTACAAAAATTTGTCATTTTCTCATGTGAGGGTGTTAGTGTTAATTAAACACTAGCTTTAAGGCACACAGATACTTCTGGTACACTGTAGAAAGTTGAATGGTAGTGATGTTTGAATCTGCCGATTCTACTGCCAGTAGGATATTGTTTTTAATTTATCCACCCTCCCCTCAAGGCCGAGGCCACTACTAAGAGAGGGAAAGTATCATCACTAGATCTTAATCTATCTCCGGGTTTTAACACTAAATCTACCTTCCTTACCCTGAAACATGGCCGAAACCACTTTAAAGAGGGAACAGGTAGAGTGGAGAGCAGTATGAGTTCAAACGTTAATACAATAAACTATTGTCTTCATTGAAGAATATTCTTGATGCAAACACGTGGAGAGGAGCATCGATGATTTTCATGTGGAAAATTCTAGTTTGCTTTGTTGCTACTGGTTATTTATAATGAAAATTGAATCAATCAAAATTCTTAATCTGATCGTATTAGAGATTATAGGGTTGAAAAGAGTAAAAATAATGACTGCAAAGGACAAGCTACAGTGTTTATTTACATATTTACTCTTTACTCTTATTTCAACTAGTGGGCAAAGAGTTATTGAAAGTCTGTAGTAAAGATGCTAGAACGACACATATGGCGTTAAGCCAGCACTCTTAATAACAACATACATAATTATTATTTCCCGGTAAAAAAGGTTAACTATTCTACAAGTATTTTGTAATCGATTAATAAAAAGACATAATATAATTATTGGTAAGGTACCATCTCAAAATTTCGTTCCAAAACCAAGTTTTTTGTTAGGGTCAAATCAACTAAAATTGACACAAAATTCAACAAAAAATAATCTATGCAGAACTGTGTTAGGTCACTGAGCTTGCAATGGATTGGTTTCTTCGGTACAAAGAAACCGATCCATTGCAAGATCATTGACTCAGTAGATTTTATTTTTGAGACGATCACTAATATGTTTCATTATTATGAACATGTGAAATTACTCTTTTACTATTACATAAAGGGGGTTAAAAAACTACCGGTCATCATTGTGGAGGAGAGATTTTTCAAAATATTTTCAACCAATGCTGACACAGTGCTTGATATAAGTGCAACTCGTTACTATGGAGAAGTGAATTTTGAGGATAGCTTCGGACTTTGTAGCCTGTATTCACGCTTAATAGGTGCTTCTCCACGGTGATTAATTGTTCTTATTTCATATCTCCATATATGGCAATACACAGCCCAAATATGGAGATATACGCAATCATATTCGGTAGTCTTCACACACTGTTATAAATACATACCAAGCCAGTTTCTTTCTAAATAAACCGCAACAAATACGGTAGGTATAGTCAAAATATCAATTAATGTCAATGGGTCAGCAATCCAAAAGTATAGCTTGTCATTAGCAGCCAAAAACTAAACAAAATAATATTAAGATAAAATGTAGCCAAGTTCAAGACAAGATAAATAAAAAGCACAAATAGTTTATCTGCTACAGAAGTTTCTCATGCTTAAGAATGCAGTAAATAAGAACTAAAAACGTATTCACAGCTATCATATAATGTATACTCATTATTCAAAGATATGCATTTCTTTCAATTCATCAGTTTTAAGTAATTAGCATGATGCAAAATCACTATTTTTGCAAATTTCTTATGGTGGCTAATCAAAGATGGTGTATAAAATTGTATGAAATAGTATATTTACATGTATCAAAGATAGCAAATCAAGCAGTGTTCCTTAAAATCTATGGAACAGATGGTAAACTGGAATCGTTAGAGGTGGCTTTCCTTCTCAACGATGTTAGGCAGGCACTCTGCTTGCCGGCGAAGGAAGTATATTTTCTTTTCCTCAGATGATATAACAAGGACACTGAGAGGTGAAAATTCAGTGCAGCATTGGCTCAATTAAAGATAGCATTATTGAACAATGTCCACAAAAAGGTTTGTAGATGGCTGGAGTTAAGATCGTTATCACTAGCTAACTACTTCTTTTCTTTCCTCATTTTCGACGATAATTCCCAAATTTGCAAGCTCCCCTTTAGAGTATTCTGGTCCACAAGAGTAGCCACACCACTTCCCATCAAAATCGTCGATATCTGAATAAGAATTATCTTCCATTCCAGAAGAAGAATTCTGATCATTTAGAACTTCATGTGCAACTTCCATAACAGACATTTTGTTTATAAATATAATGTAGCACAGATGACGTCATAAGAATAGTGTTTTGCGTATGAAACCATGGCGACTAAAATTGCATATGGCTACGACTCTAAGTACTTTTGATGACAAATACACAGGCAGATATCAGACTTTTGTTGCGATTTTTGAACTTTTAATTAAATTTACTGATATTATATGATTTATTAGACATCTCAGACTGAAATTTAGAAAACAAATTTCCAGACCTTAGTTCTCCTTTAACAAAACAATAAAGCTTATACCAAACCTCCTTGCGAACACAAAGCATATGCAAGCGGCGTTGATGTTAGATAAAGAGCAGGTGAAAAAAGAGCTGTTTAATACGTTAGACGTAAGACATAAACTGAAAGGATTTTACTGAGCTTTTCCAGTTTTCTATGTTTAATAGAACAATAACAATAAGAAGGTGGTTGTGTATTTTCTTTTGTTTTACAACTACTGACTACGAAAGTAATCTTTTCAAATTTTTGACAATTTTTTAATATGCTCCCCTCTTACAGGTACTCTTATTAGAGAGATGTCAGTGTTTATTTAAGGTTTTACCTAATGAACAAATATACTGCAAATATTAAGTCAGCAATGGTTCAGGGCTCGAAATAACAGTCGGTCATCACTGTGGAGGAGAGATTTTTCAGAATATTTTCAGCTAACTTGGCTGAAAATATTCTGAAAAATCTCTCCTCCACAGCGATGACCGGCTGTTATTTCGAGCCCTGGTTATTTTAATCCATAACTTACTTATCGGGATATTGACATTTTGATAGAAAACTTACTTAACCAGATTATAAAATGTAGATCAATGACTTACTTACCCGGATTATGAAATGGAAAGTGAAGAAGACATTCATAGCCATTTCTATTTTCCACACGGTATCACCATGGATTAGACAGTATTCTTCGGGACTAAAATAAAACAATCACTGCATATAAGGGACCATCTCCAAAATTGGTTCCCAGAGGAGAGTGCTGAATCAACAATCTTGCAATTGATTGGTTTCTTTGTACCAAATTGCAAGCTCGTTGCAACACTCTTCATTGTAGAATAATTTTTCTCAAATTTATTGATTTTGACTTCTTTAAAGCTGCTAAAATATCTGTGTAGCAGTGCTTTTTGAAACAAATTTTGGAGATGGCACCTAAGGGAAAGCCAAATTAGGTTGGTTAGAAAATTGAAAATTTTAACAAATACGTGAAACATATTGGTTCAGAAACAATTCAATTGTAACCAATGCTCTGCTTTCCGATATGGTTACTCTTATTGGCAGACTGCAGGTCCATGCAGGGTATGCAAGTTAGGAAATATCCATGAATAATCGAGTTTCAATATAATTACAGACTATAATAAAAGAATCAAACTGATTAATAATCTTACTATAAACTTACTTTTTGTTTTATTTGAAAATAAACGACTTTAAGCCTTTCTTATAACTTCATAGCTGGATTATTGCAAACATTGACTATGATCGCCGACGTTATAGAGCACTTTACAGTTAATTTTTCTTGTTTTTTTTTGTTATTTTTCCTGTGTTTTAGTAAACGACTTCTCTCGTCTATATTATACCAAGCAAAAACTATGGTAGTGTAATGCCCTCCTGCTTACTATTCCAGGGCAACTATTATGTGATGAATATCGAATGAAATATACATCCCAAGGACAAACACGTACCCTTATATCACCAGTTTATCAATAATTTGTGCAATATTTTAGATACAAAAGAATAATAACCAGAGGTGTCAAAAATAATTTGTGAGATAAATCTATTTTATCTTCACATGCAATTTATTTGCAAGTACATATCAGTTGAGGGCTTGAAATAACTGCCGGTCATCACTGTGAAGAAGTGATTTTTTAGAATATTTTCGGCCAATTTGGCTGAAAATATTCTGAAACATCTCTCCTCCAAAGTGATGACTGGCATTTATTTCAAGCCCTGCAGTTATTATATTTTAACCAGTAACTATGTCAGTATATTAGCCTCTGTGCATTGCATCGACATTCAGCAAACAAGAGTAACCATCATTAATATTGACAAGCAGAATATTATTATATATATTACACTACTTGTGATTTAGATGACTTCCCTATACACCACACTTTTCTACAGACTCTAAACATTTATCCAGCTGGCAAAAACCTTAGAACGTTATTTAACGTTATTTTGTTGACTTTGAACAGGTTTTTGCCGGCTGTGAATGTCAGTGCTCAAAATAATTACTGTGGAGGAGATATGTCCTTTCTCCATAGTGGGTATTTTTTGCCAACTGGGTTTTGTCATGTATTTTCGATTTCCATCAACAAAGGAAACTTTACATGGAGAATATTCATAGTTTTTTTATGCCCTCCCGCTACTACACATCTCCCCAAAAATGAAAATGTTGATAATTAAATGAATGCTATTCTATTTTAAGTCTAAACAACATCCCCTTCCTTCCTGATATTAATATAGTACAAGTTTTTCAATATTCTTTGACATAGTTGATATAGCTGAACTTCTCATGATTGCATTTTAGAAATTCCAAAGGTTCCAAAATATTTCTTTTTAAATAAATCCCCTATCTTTTAATTCTCATTCTTTAACATACCCACCTTTAATAACCACCCCTCTCCCCCTCCCAAAAAAAAAGGAAGAAAAGTAAAAAAATTACCAAACATCCAGGGCATTTAATTGAAGAAATACGGTATTGGCTCTTTGTTTTGCTATAGAAGTATAATCCTTCAAACTTTGGGCCTACCATCAAAATTAACTAGTCCAACAAACAGTGCTTAAAATAAGAACGCATAATCACTGTGGAGGAGTAATTTTTAAGCATAGCTTCAGGCTTTATAGTTCAAAACTCCCACCTCCACAGTGATTATTTGCTTATTATTTTGAACACTGTACAAACCCCTTCAAATAACACCATGGAAGAAACAACTGGACAGACCAGTTCTCCTCTAAATTATAAAATCAATTTCAGCAATAATTAACTAATTATTCGAATGTAAACAAATAATTGATTAAAGGCCGTTTTCCACTTCAGAACATTTTCTGCGGAAAGGAATGTTCCGTTCCGTGGAATATTTTCTAAAGTGGAAAACAGCGTTAACTTACTATGAAGATTCAGATATATAGATTGCACACGCACATAGATTGAACATGAAAGATACAACAACCTAAAATAATTATGTAATCAACAAGCCTTATTAACATTATCATAAAATTATTGTTTTGATCTAAAGCGATACTAATTTCCACAATTAATGAATATGATCATTAACGATAAAGATTTATTCAAAAAGATTTAAAGGAAAAGTAGAAAGGTGACCATATTAAAAGCAGTGCACACAGAAATGATTTGCATGCATACATTACACATCATTGTCCTTATATACATTACATAAGAATGCTACAGTGTTACATCATCATGGTCATGTATTTAATTTTATGCTTGACATTTAGAAAAATAGAGAATGTAAATAGGCTGTATATGATATATGTATATGATATATGCATATATTATATATGTAGACAATGCAATAATGGATAGGCTATAATGCTTTTATTGTTTTAAGTATATTAGTAAAATACTTGTTTCTATCATCTGTTAGAATTTAAAAATAGGAAGAACCTTTCCAAAAATACACAACAGATACAAAAGAAATATTGTCAAAATCTCATGGCTAAAAAAATTCAAAACATTTTCGTTAAAAAATGACTGTGGTAAACCCCTTATAAACAGGGAAAACGATTCAGAGAAATTCCTAAGTGAACAACTTTTTAGTATAACTTTTGATTGAATGTGGCCAAAGTCTCATAGTATAATATCTAAAAGTTCAAATGTAATTCTGATCAAAGTCTCATAGCAAAATTCAAAACATTTATTAAGCCAACTTTTGGGAATAACTTTTCGGTAATGAGGTCAAAACCTCATAGAAATCAATTTTTTGAAAATAATTCTTAAAGTCTCCACTTCTTTGGGTCGCCAATACTCAGTTCCGAGTCAACAAAATAAAATAAAATTTGTCCAGAGGTCTTGTAATAATGCCTAGAATGCCGATTTGGACCCTTTTTTGACTGATACTCGGTTCCAAACCATGAAATCAAAAAATATTTTGCAAGTACTTCTAAAATATCGAATGCTGATACCAAATAGCGTGGTAGCACTTCAGGAACATGATCTAATAAGCAGACATGCCACTGTAGTTTTTGAACGAAAGCGAGCGAAGCGAGCGAAGCGAGCCTGACTAAAAAGATCAGCTAGGGGTCTGGGGGCGCGCTGTAAGTTCCCCAGTGGGGTACGGGGCAAATTTCTTTCCGTATTAGCCTCCATAGGACACTACTTTGAGCTATCTGTAACAAAACCCTGCATGCAACCATGGCAAAATAAAACAGATGAAATTAGTTGTTCTACAGGCAACGAAGACAGTTTTTTCAGGTCGGTATATTTTTCACAAAAATGTAGGGGGCAACTCAGAAAAATAACGAGATTATTTTCGTACACTTTGGTCAGCTCCTTTTCCACATGCCTACGTCCAAAGCCCAGACGCACCTAGTGCAACCGACCGATCTGGCGGC
>JAULBZ010008880.1:0-10412 GCA_032360805.1 Neoturris breviconis | reverse complement strand
ATCATTTTCCCAGCCAGAGCTTCTCGATTTCCCAGCTGAGACAGCCAGCTCAGAACAGATCATTTTCCCAGCCAGAGTTTCTTCGATTTCCCAGCTGAGACAGTTAGCTCAGAACAGATCATTTTCCCAGCCGGAGCTTCTTTCGATTTCCCAGCTGAGACAGCCAGCACAGAACAGATCATTTTCGTAGCCAGGAGATGATCAATAGTGAAAGAACAGGTCAAATCTCCAGCTGTACCTTTTTTCTGGAACCTAAGAACAGGTTTAATTCCCAGCCAGTATACCACCTCAAAACACCTATTTTTAAGAACACCTCCGTTGGCTGCTTTCGCATGTAAAGGCTGCCTTCTCATGATCTCAAAAAGTTTCGTTATAAAAGCAAATTCTTTAGTACACTTCTAAAAGAAACTAAATCTGACGAAATTCAACAAAATTGAAACTGCACAGAAAGGTGCTATGTCAACAATCTTGCCAAGGACACACGTCGTAACAACGTCCAGACGTCGTCGTTTTGACGTTGTTACGACGTCTTGCAATGGATTGGTTTTTATTGTAAGACGGTCCCTAAAATGTTGATTTCCACGAGGCAAAAAATTTCGTGGAAAGCCAAAGGAAAATATTTTATTGGTAGATGTGTCTTCTTTAGGTTTTTCGCACGAAATCTTTTACCTAGTGGATTAATTCCAGAATATACCAGAATGTCACAAACCTTTTGTTTGCTCAGTTGTTTTTGTTTACTTGTCAATTTTGGTGGACTTGATTGGACACGGTACTTTTCGCGTTCTAAAAGATGAATAAGCTCACGTGAATAATTAGTAAATAGGTAACCTGCAGCTCCCTCTCAATACTCTTGCTCTTTAAAAAGGACAATGTGTAAATAAAAGCGAGCAGGAATATAACTGCCGGGCATCACCTAAAAGGTAGCTTGGAGCTCCCTCTCAATACTCTTTCTCTTTAAAAAGGACAATGTGTTTTTTTATATAAAAGCGAGCGGGAATATAACTGCCAGGCATCACCTGTGGTGGAGTAGTTAAAGCTGAAAACTAACTCAAAAACACTTCCCCACATTTTTTTTACCTGATAGAATGAAGACATAATTTTTAAACTCGTTCGCTTCTTTCCATCAAGCACCATTAATACATGGACTATCGGTGCGTTTTATAGACATACGTAACTATGCATACGTGCAAGAATTCCACGGCGTTCTCTCTTAACTTTTGTAAATAATTTAAAAAATAAACTTTCCTCAAATAATTATTTCTGACAAGTGTAATTTAATAATCGCTAATATTAAAATTAAACTATCCTCAAATAATTATTTCCATGATATCCTATTTTTTAAAATGACAGTTTCCTCATTTGTGTTGTCATCAAGAGGATGAAAAGGCTGTGCTCCCTCAGCCACATCAGATTATGGGCCGAAGAAAAGTTTAGGGGAGGCACTTACTCAAGGGACGGGGAAATGTGGTAAGGTTATCAAGATATACCAGGACAATAGACTGGTTGTAACTTCAAGAGGTGAGTTAAGATAAAAAATTATTCTGTCTGTCAGTTAGAAATTGTGACTACATTAGGTGTATGAATTAAATAAAGTTGTTCCTAATATCAGCTAAAAGGTTTAGAGAACAAAAATTGACTGGTTCCGATCCTGCAATTTTATTGTAGAACAAAACTTCTAGAACAACTGACCTGCCCGTCGAGCCGATAACCGTTCTTGTAGTGCTTGAACTTTTGGATCTCGTATTTCACGGTGTGAAGCTGATCTCTTTTCTTCTAATTTTATTGCAGCCTCTTTCCCTTGGTCTGATCGATGTTTTG
The DNA here is from genome assembly GCA_032360805.1 of Neoturris breviconis. Classification (NCBI taxonomy): domain Eukaryota; kingdom Metazoa; phylum Cnidaria; class Hydrozoa; order Anthoathecata; family Pandeidae; genus Neoturris; species Neoturris breviconis. The sequence continues at coordinate 8,594 of JAULBZ010008880.1, read as the reverse complement.
CAATCGATTCTAATGTATCCATAAGTAACTGATCTTTCTCCTTTAATACAATATTATATGATCAATGATAGATTTGAATTTTTTGATGACATTCTTAGGGCTTGTTTGCAAGGAAGGTTTTAGTAAAATATACCCTGCCGGCACACGACGTCGTAACAACGTCAAAACCACGCTGAGTCGTTCATTAACATTGTTACGACGTCATGTGCCAACTGGGTTATTAATGTCAATAATTATCCTATTATAAAGTATAGTTTCTGAGAATATCCGTGGAAAAAGAATCGGACACTTTGCAGACTTTGGAAAACTTTTCAGACTATTAACTTAGGTATTAGTTTAGGTAAATAATATCAAAATATATCCTACATGATGCATATTCCTTTAAGCACAAAATATTCCAAAACAAAAATTCCAGACATTTTCGGACAGTACCACACTTCAGATGATGGATGAATTATTGGACAAAAAAAACCAAATTTTTTTCTCTCTGGAATTTTTGGGTTATATTGCAAGTATTTAGGGCATAATTGATTATTATAAAACAGGTAATGCACTAGAACAAAAATGTTTCTGCCATTACATAGTTACTGTATAGTGTGAATGACTAATCACATTTAAAACTAAAAATTCATTGTTTAAAAGCCTGACTTTCAGCTAAAATGCACACTTCTTAAATGGCACTAGACAGCCCATCTTACGCCGTGTAAAAAATCAGCATAATTTGGTCACCTGCATCAGTATTCTAAGGTAAGGTATTTCGCGAGACAAGAAAATTCTAAACATCAATTTTCTTGTGAATGAAAAACGTTTTAGTGTGTCAATGAAGTCTTTAAAAGTATTTAAATGTGCACAATACACGATGATATACCCATGACATACACTTGAAAAAAAGTTTGTTTAAAAGTTTTTCTGAAATAAATGTTTTACTGTGTAATGACACCTTAAGGGATGTTCTAAGTCACCATAGAATATACAATATCCATACCACTTTACTCTGAAGTATTTCTCTTCTTTTTCTATCCTCGTCTTTTTTTTCTTCTATCTTCAATAAATGTAGTCTTTCTCGTAACTTAATTAATAAGAACAAAGATTTATTTAATAAGCCTTTACTATTTTATTGACCGATGTTGAGAGTATAGCCAAAGTTTGCAAGGGCAGAATGTAAAGGAGGTCTATATTTTCATTTTGCTTGAAATTATATGATTATCACCCAGATTAAAATCGCTTAAGATGATGGGAAGTTTTAAAAGGAATGGAAATATTACTTTCTTTCATTCAATTCAAGATTTCAAACACTCACAAAAGAAAAGCTAACATGAACGTCAATAAAGATTTACAGTGGCAAATACTATGGCAAGCACGGAAAACATCTTGAGTATTAAGGAACATTTTACTAAAGCAAATGTTTATATAATATTGAAAACAGAGACATAAACGTGAAAGGATAACAAAACATAGACAAGTTGACTTAACAAAATGTGAAACATTCTTGTTTTAGTGCCTCTGGGGCACTTAATACCTTGGTTCTTCAGCATTAACCTAGTGCACAGTCTACTACTGTTTTTGATTATATTTTACAATCATCATAATTCTCCTCCGTCATTTGATAATTTCTCCACTCTAGCCAGTAAGTCTGATGATTTTAAACTCACTGTGATGGAGAGTTTACTAGTTGACATGATAGACCTATTCTTAATAAAACTTTAAAATCTATGCCATTAGAGCTTTTTTTTATTACAATAGAATCTCCACACAGCGGACACCATTTGGGCAATGGAAAAGTGTCCATCTTAACGAAGTGTCTGCCTTGTAGAGACTTTGTCTAAAACTGCCAAAAAAAACGCCATCCTCTCGGCTCAAGATAAAATAATTCAAGATAACAACAATGAAGAAGAGAGATTCAAAATGCTACAATTTAATTTAAAAATGACCCTCCTACACAGATATTAAAATATATAGATAAATTTTACCTACCTCGGAAACAGACATTTCTCCAAGTAACCCAGCACCTGATGTTTCTGCCAAGTCAACTAACTAAAAAGTACCAGAAGATTATTATTATGTAAGTTTAAATGTAGGATTCCATACAAATTACTGAATGGAGGAATATATTATTAGTTTGGGCATGCAATGTGTTGTAATCCACTAGACATTACATTATCTGCATTGGTTGCAAATCTAGCCAAGACATGGCTCTCTTTGGTCCAAATCTGATGTCAAACTTATGTGGTGGTATATGCTGTATGGCAAGAGATAGGACACCAATTAGTTCTCATCATACACAATGTGCATTAACTAGCCACAGTGATGTTTTTTAAAAGATGAATGGAGTCGAAAGTAAATAAATCAGTATTGCTTCATTGTACCTAATCACATTGTTTTGCTTTTTGATTCAGTCTCTCTGATATGAACATGGAATTAATAAATTTCCTCTACCCTAGTTTTGTTTTATGATCATACTTTTATGCATCTTTTTACATATACTCAGTAGGCAAAGATGCTAGAACAACATCAAACAAGGTTGTTCTAGCGTCTTTACTGTGGACTTTGAACAAGTTTCTGCCCACCGGGTAGATACTTGACTGTGACGTTATTTTGAAAAGAAGAATCAATAAATAAATAACTAATAATAATAAATTATAACTTACCTTAAACCGTATTCTTGGTACACTTTCAATTGCTCGAATGTTAGCAATTAAAGCCACTTTTTCTCGCATTTGTTTCTCAGCCTGAAAAATTGTAATAAAATATAAGGTGACAATAACACAATGACGTAAGCATGAAAGTAACTATCAGACAACACCTGTGGACGAATGCTTTTCAAAAACACTCCAGTAATGCCCAACACTTTTCTTTTGACTTGATCATGCATCAAAATCCTGTTTATTGCAAAACCATACTGAAGTATAACTTACCTCTTCAAGAGCTTTTCTCATCAATTCTTTACTCTCGTTATTCACTTCAGCAACTAAAATTCCAAAGAAGAGATTATAGAAGGAATGTATGTTTAAAAATAAATTCTTTACAAATGAATGAAATGCAACATACCAATAGATTGTTTGTATTTCTTTAATTTAATTTTCGCATCTTTTGTATTTTCGTGACCTTCCATGATTTCTTCAACGAGATTTCTGAATAGTAAACATAATTATGAAATTTGAGGGACGCAAAAAATATTGTCTACAATAAAATCAGATTGTATTGATTGAAATTGTGGAAAAATTGAATCTACGAGATTGCTATGCCAAGAAACCAATCGAATTTACTTTTTAACTCCCTTCTATTATTTTTATTTCTGAAAATAAAAGTGAGTTCAAACAATTATTTTTTCTGAAAACGTTTCAGCAAAAGCTTATTTTTACAACATTATATATTTATTCTCCTTTCGGACTACCGAGTGGGCATGCGGCGTCTTATCAATGTCGCAAAGACGTCTTTTCGCTGAGTTTGTTAAGTTGTAGCATGCTGGTAGGGTTGTGATATCACCTTCGTTTTATAATGCAAGTCTTAAAAGAACAGTCAGACCGCCACCTGTGGAAGAAGTATTTTTACGTAGATATTAGCTGGAAAGCTGAAAACTGTGCTCAATAACACTTCTCCACAGGTGATCGTCTGACAGTTAAATATGAGTCTTGTAAAACAGCAAAATTTACCTCATTTCTTTTTCACGTTGAAATTTTTCGATCAAATACATATCCATCATCTCTTTTGTCTAAATAAATACAACGTAAAGAACTTCATTGACAGGGCCGTTTAGATTGTAGTTTTATGATCAATACAAGAATACAAGGACATAAATACCATAATCAAATGGAACAAAACTAAGTCAAAATCTTGATTATAAACTTAAAGTTTATCACTATTTAGAGGAAATTCAAACTACTCTGACCTATCAACAAATAATAGAGACGATAACTGAACATGTTCATAATTATCGCCTAAGTCTTTTTGCAATCAATTATTGACTTACATTTTAAACATTATATAAGAGATTATATTATAAGAGATATCCAACTTCTTTGCTAGGCTTAAAGAAACTAATTGAACCGAAATGCAACAACACAGTGGGCAAAACCAGTGAGGAAAAACTTGTCCAAAGTCAGCAGTAAAGACGCTAGAACAATGTCGTTCGACGCTGTTCTAGTATCTTGACTGCAAACTTTGAACAAATTTTGCCCACTGGGAAAAATGAAAATACATAGGGTATTTTGTCGAAGAGCTTCCAATAGATTGGTTCTTCAGTACGAAGAAACCAATCAATTGCAAGATCATTGACTCAATACTCTTCTCTGTAATTAAATTTTTGAGAGAGTCTATTACGTACCTCTTGTTTGATATGTTGAACTCTTTGTTTATTTTCTTCAATCAATGATTGCCTCGCAAGTATAGCTTCTTCATAACTTAATTTACCATCTAATCTCTTAGCTTCAATATCCGATAACTTCTCATCAAGATCTTTTTGTCTCATTGATTTCTGCCACGATAAAAATTCTGATGCGTCTCTACCACCTGTAGCAAGATCAGCGAGTTTACGTAATTCTTCCTCTTCTTTCTTTTGTATTAATAAACCTTCTCGCATTATTGCGGCTGCATTTAATCGAATGGGCGAGTTCTCTTCCTGAAGATAGAAAAAATTCAAATACTAATTCAAATTGATTATTACATAAATTAAATCCGAAATTCAGATTCTTTACAATTCAAGTTACTACCTACTATTTACCACCTATTTACCACCTACTATTTTACTTAGTAGGTGGTACATAATACCATAATACCAAAAAAAGAAGCTACTCTTATGTCTTGATAAGAATCATGGCCAGATTACTTACCATGGTAAAATCAATCCGAACAGATAATGTATAAAGTTACATTTTTACTGGTTATTTGTACAGACATGCCCACTTCTATGATAGGCCTGAAAACACAGCTAAATGACGATATTTTGGTACTTCAGTGTAGTTCCAGGCAGGAAAAGTAGTCCCAAATTACACTCAGGAGCAGGAATTCAGGCCCAGGCAGGAAAAGTGGCATATCTGTTTGTAAGAAAACTTACTAATTGTGGTAATGGCCTTGCTTTAGATTTGTTAAACTTTAACCTAAAAAACAAACACAAAAGACATTAACACAAATAATCGCAAAGTCATGATTAAAAGAGAGAAATTATTTCCTGATTATTAATATTATTTCTAAATCAATAGTTTTAAGCTGCAGTGGTCAAAAGAAGAGTAAATAATCACTGTGGAGGTGTGATTTTTGAGCATAGCTCCAGGCTTTGAAACCTGAAGCTATGCTTAAAAATTCCTCCCCCCCAGTGATTATTTGCTCTTATTTCGACCACTGAAACACATTTCCTATAGATTGATTAATTTTATCAAGGTCTTATTTGCATTATTTCAAAAGTTCATTCTTTATTGTTAAAAAAATGTTTTTTCCTACTTTACATGACTTGTGTAGACTCTACTTCTACATTATTTGCCACTTACTACTAAAAGCACCTAGTTTTAGGTAGCTCTTGATGTCAATTTCTACCAATGGAATGTCTTATTTTGGCCTACACACGGAGTTTTCCCCCTAATGAAAATCAACCTTTACTTTTGGATTGTGCTTACTATTGGTGATATTTTAATGACCATTAGGAATCGCAATTTTAGGTGGTGCTTACTTTTTTGGGTGGGAACTTACTTTTTTGGGTGGACATTAACTTTTGGAAGCTTATTACGGGAAAAAATTACACTTAAACTACATTAGGACCTCTTTATATGGAGCCCGATATATCGCTCAGCCAATTATAACCAGCTGAAACAATTTTCTGTCCCATCCCTATTTCTACAGTCATATCGGCAGATCATTTATATGACAAGCGAGTTATCTCTCCTAACCAATATCTCGCTTTATTCATCCAAGATATCGGCTAGGCAACATGAAATATACATATTTCAGAACATGTCCATGTAAACGGAAGAATGAGTTATGTCGGCAAGGTGAGTTATACCGGCTGAGCAATATATCGGTCTCTATATGAAGAGGCCCTAAGTTTCTAGTGCAAAATTACACAGAGTATGTTTTTCTCCAATGTATCTTCCCAGTTTTTCATAAGGTGAGAAAATTAGTCTACATTATAATAAAATAAGGGACCGTCTCAAAATTCAAATCTACCGAGAAGAATCAATTCATCCCAAGACCTAACACACTTCTGTATAGATTCATGGAGCAAAGTTTTGAGATTGTCCTTAAGGATTTTCTTCTATGTATCTTGACCAATGCATGATGTTCAGATTCTCCCATCTCTCCCTTCTCTCTCTTCCCTTCCCCAACAAAAATAAACAAAACATTGTAGGCCAATCAGCTTATGCAATTTCATCCACTTATAACTTCTGTCACAATTCATGTAAAATTTAGCTGTCATTGATTTTACTTCTAAAACAATAGATACTTACTTTGCGTCTTGTTCTTCCATATATTTTCTCATTCTGTCTTTAGTTTTATCAGATTTTTCTGCAGTTGCACATTCAAATGGATTCATTGAAGCTTCTATTAGTTGTTTCTAAAGATATCAGTGACCAAATTAAGAATAATCACTGTGTAGGAGTGTTTTTTGAGCACAGCTTCAGGCTAGGAACCCTAAATCTGTGCTCAAAAGTCTCTCCTCCACAGTGATAGTTAAATAGTCACAATCTGATTGCTTTTATGGTCAGTGATTAAACATATAGTGCTTATAATATGAATAAATAATCACTGTGGAGGAGTAATTTTTTAACATTATATTCAGACTTTGTAGAATGAAGCTCAAAGTTCAAAGCTTTTGAGATGTATTACTGGAGAAGGAGGATGCTTGAAATGAGCAATTTAGAATATTGTTACAAATGAGGAAGAACTACAGAGAATCAAAAAGAATCATTCACTGCTTTCAAGAAACTCAAAAGCCATGGATTGGTCACAATCTATGATGGTCAGAAAACCTACTTACAATGGTTCTTGAGGGTCAAATCAAAGAAAAACGAATGCGAAAAAAGAAGATGTTTACAAACCTCAGCTCGTATTTTATTTTTCTCTTTTAATGTTAATAAATCAATTAGTTCTTTTGGTTGTTGATATGTACTACCTGGGACCTAAAAGAAATAACCAGGACATAAAAATATAACCAAGACATTAAAATATAAACAGGACATTAAAAATATAAACAGGGCATTAAAAAATAACTAGAACAGTTAAAATCAAAGGTAAGGTATTGAAAGTAGCAGGACATTAAAAATTCTTCAAAATAAGAACAAAATTGTCACTGCAGAGGAGTGAGTTTCAAGCATAGCTTCAGGCTACAGTGCTTATTTATTTGCTCTTATTTTGAACACTGACAACATGTTACTTACAGGTTGATGAAGCTTTAACTTTGGAATCTGCAAATAAAATAAAAAATCTTTAAGATTTAATTCTTATAAAATACAACGAAGAATATAATCCTGTAATAATAATTTTGATAGATTTGGTAAACCACAATTTTCTTTTTAACTTAAAATCAAGAATACCTTAAGAAAATCTTTAAAATAATGTAAAGCACATAAATAAGATTTTAAGAGCTCAGCAATTCACAATAACTACAGAGAGCAAAATTAACATAGTGTTATCTTCAAAAAGAAGAATATATGGAGGTATGGAATTTAAAGTAGCCCGTCAAACTAAGCCAAATTTAAAAGTAGCACCCACAAACACTATATCTTAGTACTATGAATACACTAGATAAAAATACCAAAGAATTCCTACCGTCATAGTAATGTATTTAATTTTATGCTTTTTAAAATAGAGAATATGCTATAATATAGCGGACTCGAATAATTCGAACTGTTAGGGGGACTAAAAAAATCGTTCGAATTATGGAGTGTTGGAATAAGGGGAAGTTGACCTAATCAATTTTGTTTTCACCGTGCCACGGAATTTATTCGAATTATGGAGGTCGAATTATTAAGTACCACTTATAGTTATAAGTGTGACTTATAGTTATAAGTGCGACTTATAGTGCTAAAATTTAAATTAAACTATGATGGATCAAACCGTAATAGTAATAATGAAAAATAAATTGAATTTCTTTTTCACCACCTGTTAAAAGTTCGGTTACTAAAGGAAAATTCTCCCTAGTTACAATTTTTTTTTTATTTTAAAATGACCCCAAATAAATTTTAGACAAAGTAACCAGGTCAATCAGACAAATATAAAAAAAGTTATTGCTATCACAGGAGGGGGGATCTCTGCACAGTATCGTGCACTGTACAAATTTGTTAAAAACGTTATGTGACTCTCCATCACAGATGTTTTCAAATTATGTTACTTAAACTGACAAAAATTCACCACGATGTGTTTGTATAATATTTAAAGGAAAATAGTATCGCGAAACAACACATTCCTGGAGCTATTGGACATAATACAGCAATTACGACGAATGAACCAAGTCATATACAGTATACTCCCGTTAACTTGAACCTACAAGGGACCAAGGAGCAGTTTGTGTTAACGAATGTTCGACTTGTGGATATACACAGATAAAATAGGGTTTCATCTAAAAAAATTAAAAAAAATTTTTTTGGCACATACACCAAGATAAA
>JAULBZ010008878.1:0-10412 GCA_032360805.1 Neoturris breviconis | reverse complement strand
CTTGTATGTGAGTATTTAAATTTGACATGACTAAGTAAAATTGCTATTATTAAAATAAAAATAAAAACCTTTACATCTTTCAGTGTGAATGAATTCACTATTCAGACTATATATATATGCTATTATGATGCATGTATAATGTATCCAATTCATATCTAGCACAATAACAATATTTCTTATAAAGTTTTAACTAAATTAAATTATTATTTACTTTATACATGATGCTATGAAGTATATATAATGTGTATATCCAATTTATAGTGACTTTGGTACATTGCTTCAGGCTATGGTATGAAATTCCACTGCTCACTTCCACAATGATTTTTAATGTAATTATGTCTTGATAAAGGTTTTCCAATTGGTTTTCCAATTTTCCAACTTTATCAACCTAATAAGGACATGAAATCCTATTGACATTTGGGTGTTTATCTTGGATATGGGATTTCACTACTCTCCTCCACAGTGACCTGACATAATTATACCTTGAAAAATATGTTACAAATGTATATTTGAACTGAAACTTTATCAACTGAATAAAGACTTATTTCAAACACTGGCGTATAATGTGTGTATGCAAATCATATTTATGCGCTTAGGTTTAACTTTCAGTTGCTTTGGTGGTTTGGAGGACATCAGGTGTGATGTTGACATTGTACAAGATTTCATCTTGAATTGTTGACTAATCTCCAAAATTATAATCAGATATTGTCCTGGTTTATTGATCTGAATCAATAAAGAGAATTCTTTTGTGAACTCTAGGCATTTTTATTGCAGCTATGGTGGTCTTTTATCTTTTCCTGTCTGAGTTTGTACTGCACGTGAATTATTTATGGTTCTACTTGAGGAAAGTTCATCTGTCTGTTGATTGTCTATGTGTAATTTTGTGTAATTTTGCAGTGTAGATGGGCACCTTTTATGACTGATTCAGGTTCAGTAGATTCACATACACTAGAATTCCCAATAATAAATTCATCTGTTTCTTCGTTGTTTGTTACTAAAAGCTATAGAGGGTGGTCATCATTGGGCTTTTGTTTATTGATTATCATAATACTTGCATCTGCATTGATGCTGGAGGAGTCGTTTTCATCATCTTTCACTTTGCGCAGACTGCATGGGTTCACTCAAACACATGAACCACTATGAAAAACAAGGATTTGTTTCTCATTGGTGGGTGTCTATATTGTTTATGTAATGTTAGGGCAATGTTTTTCCTTAGTGGTTTTGTTCTCAATTTCACTGACGGCGAGAGTAACTTTTACATTTGCTCCAAGGGAAGATTCTTCCTCAATTTTTGGATATATATAAAATATGCAAATCAATGATAAAGATATTTTTCAGAATTGCAGGAATTGAAGTCTCCATTTTAATATTGGGAAGCTTCCTTCTTTAATTTTTGAATTCAATATTAATGTAATTCACTTAAGGGTCGTAGAACATAATTACTACACCATGAGTAAGTTAATGAATTTATAACATTAATTAGTCCCAATGTGAATTGGAAATATAATGGCAATAAAACAATAATCAATTCAAATATAATATATGTATATGTATGTACATGTGTATAGTACTATAATATAACAATAATGCTGTTTTTGCGGGCATAGATATTTGCTGCTCACATTTTTTGACTTATGGGAGATGTACATGTGTATAGTACTATAATTATAACAATAATGTAATTTTTGATCATTTTTCACATTTTTGCTCCATCACAACATAACAAGATGGAATAAATGTTTGTGCTGACATCATCACAAACAAATGATATTTATGATAGTTCTGGGGAAGTTATTTTAAGTCTGTTTTCAGTTTTAGATAGACAATAAATATAAACTGTTTTTGACATAGTTTCCAGGTTTCAGAAAATACCTAAATAATCACCCACAAATCTGAGGAAGAAATTTAGTGTGTATCATTAATTTGAAAGACTTAAATTTTCTTTATCATTAATTAGAACATGTATTTTTTTAGCGCACAAAAGCTACTCACTTTTCACTAATAATGACCCCATTAATCGGACTTTTTACAAAGTATTGTTGTATATATTAAGTTTTTGAAATTGAATTCTTTTCACATCTTCATATCAATAGAATAGAAAACAACAATAACGTTAGAGAAATTGGTAGTTGGTCTCTGGTAGTGTGTTACATCACATTGAGCAGTGAGTTTTTTTCAATTTGACTATTCTGTATTAATTTAATTAAAAAAAAATCATCGAATGAATGAATTAGTTCTCTTTTGAACAATGTACCACTTGTCCTGAATCTGCGAAAGAACGAACATAATGATATTATCTTTCTTTTAGGTAACATAGAAAATCATCAGTAGTCATGTATTTGTTTCATTTCTTTGGTATTTTACTAGTAAATATAGGATATTCAAAAATTAAAGGTATAATTATAATTTACTATCGTATAGAGTGAGAATATAAGCTGATGATCCTTGGCTGGCTCTGATCTACATTGGACCTGCCTGAATTTGTAGTGCACGGCCTGCAGCAAATTGAATCTACACATGCTGACATCCTCTACAAACAACTTTATGATCACTTTGAAACGACATAGCGGTCATTTGTACATATTGACTCACTCGTGATTTTTGCTACAATTTTAATATTTTGTTGTTTTTTAAATCTCCTCCTCAAAGGTATTTTTCCACATACTTGTTTTCTTTATGAATTTAAAAACTTTCTTTAAAATGAATACATTTTTGTAAACCCATTATGTTTCATCTTCATTTTTTCATTTTGAAGAAGTGAAGCCAATCTTAAACTCATTTTGTGTGTACTGATATGTGCTGATGTAAGTTGAAAAATAATAAATATTTATCTTTAAGAATTTTATTGAACTTAGATGTTCGTGAATATAATGTTTTGGTCTAGTACATAATTAAATTAAGAAAATCATGCTGTTATTTTACAGGCTGTGTGAAATATATTTCAATGATATTTTTGCTCTAAGAATGAGATAAAACACATTTATCAATGAAAATAATCAATACGTTTGTACGGTATATGATGTATGATTACAAGTGTACTAAACAAAAAACATTCACAACAAAACAGAATAATGAGCTGGTATGGTTTATGATTTACTATTACATATGTGTAGATCTAAACTATTTTGAGCTGGCATTGAGGTAAACTAAATTAACTTGACAAGCTTTGAACATAAATGTAGCACAACTAGCAAGAGTTCCTTTTTTCACGCGCATACCCAATGATAACATAGAACACAGGTTTGTGATGTATGTGAATATTTAGTCTATTCTTGTTTCTAGCTGCTTTCAATGAATGCCAGACAAAGTCATTGTGTGGTGAATGTATATCTTCTAGTCCATTATGTTCTTGGTGTGAAGACATTGTAAGTAGTTTATTTGTTATTTGTAGACTTCTAAAGTTTGGATGGCTATTACTATCACTTTGTGGCGGCAACATCCCACTTTTTATATTAAAGCATGTTCCTGAAGTGCTACTTTTTTGAAAAATGGTACCAGCATTTGAGGCGATATTTTAGAAGGATTCGCCAAAAAGAATTTGATCTTGTCCCCTCTAGACTGAGGATCTGTCAAAACGGGTCTGAATTGCTTTTTCAGTCCAATAAACTGAAAACGTGTGGTATCACTTGAATTATTATTTTTTTCGATCTGGGATTGAGTATCAGCAAAAAAGGGTTTTTTTCAAAAGTGAAGAGAGACTTCAAAAATTGATTTCTATCATGATTTAACCACATTTACCCAAAAGTTATGTTTAAAAGTTAAAGTCACAAATCTCTTATGAGAAATTTTATAACATAACATTTTAATAGCTTAACCTGAAGAGATATTATAGATACAACCACAAATCTTAACTGAAATTCCTCCTCTTTTTACATGCCTTACATAAATAATAATGATTGTATTCTTTTTTTACTTTCCTTTTTTAGTATTACAATACTACAGCAAAGAATTTTTATAAAAAATGTGACCTGTTGGTTAACCACAATAGACAACAATGTTCAAGTATAAACAATCCACCATCTGCATCAAGAATAGATAAGGTAGGTGTTATTAGCTCATATTGTTTTGTTAACGTGTCACTAATGTGATTCTGTATAAGATCAGGCCTGGATATTAGTGTTGGATGCCATAATTGTTAATGGACATACAATTCTGGCAAGGCATAATGGACATGCTTTGTAGCCATTTTGTTCTTGAAATTCTATCATTTTGAAATTTAGTATCAGAATTCAAAAACCGAAATATGCAAATAATTGTTTAATCCACTCATGACTGAGTATCGGGCAAAAAGGATCCAAATCGTGATTTCGGTCCAATGAACTTCTGTATTGAAAGTGGCATCAGTATTCCAGGCAACATTCTGAGACTACTTACTTGGCAATTCTTTTTCGACTCGGGAGTGAGTATTGGCAAAAAGGGGATTTTTTTCGAAATTTAATATTTGAATATTTTTAAATTTGATTTCCATGAGAGTTTGATTGCACATTTGGCCATACCCAAATTATAAATGACTTTAGAATTTTTTTGATTTTTAATTTCGATTTATTTAATGATTTGACCACAATCATATTTATTGAGACTATGATCATAAATTAGCACCCATACGGTGCCGAAATAGATTAACTAGATAATTGCTGCATATATGTTGTTATCCTTTCCTGTTGATTTTCTGTTGTGTACCTTAATGTTTATGCCATTTCCACTATATACTACAACACACTTGATTTTGAATTTTTAGTCTGCTGACTTAGTTGGTGAAAACAGAGTGTCTCCACAAGAAATCACTGTTAAACTGAGACCAGGTTAGTTCATATATTTCACTTGTGTGAAAAAAGAAGAAGGGAACAGTGCTTAGTGAAGTAAATATTGGTTGATCAAGACAAGTAAAACAAGTCAAAATAAAGAAAGCAAACGAAAGTGTTTACCACCTTGAAATCCATGATGCGTTGAATTTAAAATAGACATAAATTTGTATACGTGTAATTTTTAGTGAACCATTATTAAACTTAAACGGTAAGGAGTGATATGATATATTTACAATAACCAACAAACTTAAACCTAAATTGATGGATACAGTGAGCATAAAATACCTTCCAAAGTTTTTATAATTTTTAAATTTGGGTTTACTACAGTTATTCGTTGATGCAGCACCTTGTTATTTTCATTTTGTGCAGTAGTTAATATTTGCAGTTAGTTTATGTTTCTACCCTAATTATGTCATTTTAGGCCAACCGACCAAAGTAGATGTAAGAGTTAAAACACCGAAGAACTTTCCAATTGATTTATACTACCTAATGGACTTGTCAGCTTCTATGGATGATGATTTACAACAAATTAAAACATTAGGAGACAGATTAAGTAAGTATAGTAAGCTGAATAATATCACTGTCTGAAATAAAAGCAAATGATTACTGTGAAGGAGGGATTTTTGAGCATTACTTTAGGCTTTCATGGGCTGAGTAAATTGCGTACACATTTGTAATCGTGTGTGTGTGTGTGTAATGTACGCATAAATTTTCTGCCAAGTACAAAATCAGCATGCACACAAATGTTTATTTCTACAAATCTTTCTCCTCATTTTCTTCTTTTTTTTATAATGAAAACCTTTTCTTTCATTCTTTAATTTTATTCATAAAGTATACTTTGTTCCTATGTTTTTTCAACAAAACTTGTTTTTCACTCATTGTTTACGTTCATCCACTTTCTACAATGAGTTTGAGCTGACATTGAGACTACATACTTGGTCACTTCAAGCCCTGGCATTTATTGTTGAATCAAAATTATATTAGTGGCTCCATTTTGAACTATGCCACAGGAAACCTGACACACCAAAGAGCCAGATACCATGCTAAACTTATCTGCATTATATTCAACTCAACTATGGAGAAGTGCGCATCCATGGGAGAATCACAATCGCTTCTTGGCAAAGTTATAACTTTTAAGCAAACTCATGACTAATGAATGATTACCATGTATTCCTGACTATAATAAGTTTTTAAACCATAAAATGTATCAAATTGGGGTCCAGTTTGTAAATAAAAAAGAAAATACAACATTCTCAAAAACTCAGATTAATAATAAGAAATAAATTCTTTAATTATTTTCATTCATTTTAGTGTAAAAAATATTCATTTTCTCATTAAATATGTAGTTTAGTTCATTAAATACGCATGTTGTCTTCTAATCAAATATGCAGTCTGTATATAGACACATAGTACTGTTTACAAGAAAGAAGTCTTGTGAAAATGTACACAACTATAAGGTATCATAAAAGGCCTTTTACTTTTCTTGGCATTCGGAATACATCATTTGACATTGATTTTTCTTAGTAAACAAGTAAGTAAGTTAGGATGTTAGTAAGTATATGCTTTTCAAGATTCTTTTTCAAAAGAACTAGTGTGTCATGACCGCTATGAATAAACTAAGAAAATTTTCTTATTAAAAAAGGGCAAGTACAAAAGGCATACTGTATACTTCCTAGTGTATACTGAATATTTCTGATAAGGATAATTTATAGAACGATTTGTGATGCTCTGTCGTTAATGTTTTCAGCCTGCCAAACGAAATTGGGATAGGCTATTAGGCCATGATAAGTTGACTTTCTGTTTAGTGGACACGCACGCATGTACATCTTAGGTAGCATAGCGCATTGTACCTTTTTATTAAATTTCCGTGTGACGCCTTTTTTTAGAGGTTACTATTTGACAAATATTAATATTAAAAAAATGCTTTAAATGCTTTACTTTGTGGTTTCTTCTAAAGCTTACAGATCAATTGTTATTACTTCTACATATTGCTGAAAGTTTATGGAATAATTTATGGCATTAAATGTGGGAAAATATAGTGTGTTTTTTTGAAAGTTAAGTAAAAAAGAAAAAATAAATTATTGACTGACCGACCATTCCTAAATGTTATGACTTGGTCTAATCGCAAAAAATAATATTTTAAAAGATGGCGACTTAGACCACATTTAGCAAAATAGTCCAATTTTCTTAATAGAGCATGTTCCAGAAGTGCTACAAATTTTGAAATTTGGCACCAGCATCAAAGGCAATATTTTGAACGGACTTGCCAAGATTTTTTTGATTTTATTTTCTCATGTTTAAGTTTCGGGCAAAAAGGGGTTAGCTATAAACATTGGGTAGCCAAATAGGGATATTTATTTGGGTAGTGTAAAAGATGAGTTTTATCACATTCATGAAAGGTACTCTTGTTAGCTTAATTAAATGGTATATTGTTAACTCTCAAAAAATGAACATTTCTTCCGG
The DNA here is from genome assembly GCA_032360805.1 of Neoturris breviconis. NCBI lineage: Eukaryota > Metazoa > Cnidaria > Hydrozoa > Anthoathecata > Pandeidae > Neoturris > Neoturris breviconis. The sequence goes on along the minus strand of JAULBZ010008878.1, from coordinate 3,144 downwards.
CACGTAAGAGTTTGAAAACGTTTTTTTGCATTCGATTCTACCATTTTTAGCTCACGAAACAAAGTTTGGATGGGCTATTGCTATCACTTTGTGGTGCCACCATTTTGTAGTCCACATTTTGTGCAATATGCAACGTATTACATTCTTTGTGGAACAAGTGGTGGTCCTTTAAATTTTGACATAGTGACTTCATCAACGAAATTAGAAATTAATCTTTTTGTTATCATTATGACGGACAACTTTTTTTCTTGCAACCATTTGTGATATAATTCTCAATGAGTCAAATATTTCCTTTACTTTATAGGATCATGTCCTCTTGCAATTTAAAAAGAACTATACTTCTTAGATTTCAAGTCATGTTCTTCCAATGTGCTTCAAATGCGCCTCAATCGTGAGGCAACTCCTTACTATAATCTCAAAATTTTATTGTTTATTATGACAAGGACTATCTGTTGGTTTACTATGTATACAGCTGATTATGTACAATCAAAATTTTCAAAATCTAAAAACAGATGGTATTATTTCCTATTTCCGTGGTGAATTTTAAATCGGGAATTAAACTATTAAGAAATTCAAAAAATTGATACAATTTCTCAATAGAACTCAATAGAATCATCCCTATATCTACCAAGATGATCTCCTTTGTCGGAAAGACATGTAAAGATGGCAGACGGAAGCATCTGTGTTTACCTGACAAGGGCTAAACGATTCTCATATTAGTACAAGTTTTTCTAATGATGCTCCCACAATGAATATTATTCACTTCAATCAAAACATTGTCACACAGATATCAATTTCAGGCTTTTTAAGTTTTTCTCAAATAAATAACCAACCAATAACCCTAACCATAAATCCTTACCTCCTCCTTTCTTTTACTTGAGAGTGGAGAGTGAAGTAAAGATAATATATTAAAAAGTGTTTACAGAAATAGAAAACTACCTGATCATCCGGTATGCAACTTTGCCCCATGTAAACAAAATAGAATTTTATACTGGTTTGAATTTTAAAGTCCATTTAAATCCTCCCTAACAGATGCTATGACAAATTTGTTTTCAAAGAGCATAAAGCTTAATTTATTTAATTGTGCTGGACAATTTCCAGGTGCTGACTATTATTTGACAGAGATCTCTCATGGTCTTCTCCTTGATAGATTTATAACTGATAAAAGATATCTATTTGTTACAGCAAGAGAAATGACCAATATCACTACAAACTTTCGACTTGGTTTTGGTGGTTATGTTGATAAACCGCTTGGCCCTTACACACAAACCAACCCTGCTGAAATAAAATCCAAGATACAAAGTGGAAATGTACAATACACATTTGGGTACAAAAACTATTTACCATTAGATGACGACAAGACACTTTTTGGAAAAACGTTAAATAGTGTGAAGATATCGTTCAATGTGGATGGACCAGAGGGTTCTTTAGAAGCACTAATGCAAGTTGTTGTCTGCGAAAAGTCAATAGGATGGAGAGATAAACAAAAGGCAAGAAGAATTGTTATTTTAACTACTGATGCTACATTTCATTTTGCTGGTGATGGACTGCTTGGTGGTGTTGTCAAACCTAATGACGGTGCATGTCATCTAGTTAATGATAACTATACAGCATGGGACCGCTTTGATTACCCCTCTTTATCTCAAATTCGTTCTGTCATGCTGGACAATGAAATAGTTCCGATATTTGCTACAACTGGTAACTCTGAGTTATACAAGAAAGTTGCAGATTTCTTTGGAGAAGGTTCTGGTGCTGTTGCAGATCAATTGAATAAAGATTCAACGAATGTTGTTCCATTAATCAAAGAAGCTTATGACAAGATTGCAAAGCTTGTGAGTATTAGAAGTGGTCCAGGACTCCCAGATGGAATAATCGTTAACTATGCTGCAAAATGTGGGTATGTTCCTTTACCTTATTTTTCTTTTGGTATATTGCACCATCACAATGTGGTTACATGTTTTTGTGCTTTCTTCAGATTGCTGCACAGACCATTTGAGAGATATGTATACCCTTAAGCATGTTTATTGATGAGGTGTTACAACAAAAAAATATATTTGAAATTTCACCTGTAATTTTGTTTTCCATTTTTTTATATTTCAAATTATTATTGAAAATTAAATTTGGGCAATTTCTTTTACATATACACTTCAGCTTCTATTATTCAAAGAAAATATTAAAAATTCAAGAATTCAAGTTTTCTAGCCTAAAATCAACTTCCAAAACACTGAAATAGAATTTGAGATATCATTGCTACAAATATTTGTTTATATCGATTTATTATGTATTAATCGATTCCTTATGAAGACATGAGCACTCAGATGAGCACTCAGATGTCCACGCATTCAGTGCCATCAATTTAGCTAGCTAAAATATTTCTGTCTTATGTATGAACATGATACTGTATAAGTGAAATGTACAAGTGTTAGAAGCCGTCTATCTGATCATCAATGATATAATGACTTTAATGTGTAGGACCTCTCACTCAGCAAAAGGGTAGAAGAGAGTTGAAGTGAGGTGGTTTAAATTATTAGTAATGAGAGGACAAATTCGGACAAATTCTTTTGAGTATGTCACTCCTTTAGTGAGAAATCTATGTTTATATTTATACAAGTAATTAATTGCACATACTGTAAATGTTTACTTTCTGAAACCCATTTCTAGATTACGTCTAGGACGTGTGAAGTCTGGGTTCCAAAGTTTACGCATTCTTCCATCCTAATCTCCAAATGCGAGTTTAGCAAACTTTTTATGAAGATCTACGAAGCAGCTATATTTTGTTTGCAAGTCACAACCAGACATTCAGGAAGACATTGCAATGTTCTTAGAACACATCTTCCTCAGACTTCCTCGCTGAAAAAGAACTCAATAGATCTGTATTTAAGATCACAATAAAAACAATATTTAAAGAACGTATTTTTCAAAAGCCGATTTCCAGAATACGAAGAGATTAGGGAATCACCACGACTAGAACCAGGCTCCACAGGGAGGGGGTGCTTGTTGGAGAGGGGCACTTAATAGAGAGTGGCGCTTACCGTAAATGATCGATTAAGCCCCCACTCCCGAATAACCCCCCCTCCCGAATAAGCCCCCTCCCCCAAAACCCATTTTGACAAATAAGCCCCCACTCCCGAATAAGCCCCCATG
>JAULBZ010008877.1:0-10412 GCA_032360805.1 Neoturris breviconis | reverse complement strand
TGCAGAAAAGCGATGACGTTTGGCCAAACAATATGGCTGCCACACAGTTAGCATAAAAAATACAAAACTTTAATCACTCATATCTCCACTAATAATTGTCTTTAAAGAATGAAATTTTGAGAATGTGTTACTGACATTACAACAAAATAGGGTGACTATGTGACTTTAATACACTTTGGAAATCAATTTTAAACCATTGAATTAATACACAGCAAAAAAAAAATGCAGAAGAGTGCTGAGGCAAGCTCTACAGTGTTCAAAATAAGAGCAAAATCACTGTAAAGGATTTTGAGCATTGCTTCAGACTTTCTAGCCTGAAGCAATGCTCAAAAATCACTCCTCCACAGTGATTATTTGCTCTTATTTCAAACACTCTACCTTTAAAACACTCTGATTAATCTACCAGTGGTCAGAAAAAGTGTAAATAATCATTGTAGAGGAGGAGCGATTTTTAGTTTGAAGCTATGTTCAAATATCACTCCTCCATAGTGATTCTTGTTTTGATGAATGTCTACCTTTTCCCTGCTGGTGTCTTCCTTGAATATTCATTGATACTTTGATCTGGACCAAATGATGCATTCAATGATCTGAATGGAGATCCAACTAGAGAGTCTTCCATTCTACTTACATTCCTTTTAGGAGTATACATTTTGTCACTAAAATCTATAAACTGTCATACATTAACTTTATTACAATTAAACAGTAAAATAATCACTGTGGAGGAAATATTATATTTGAGAGTGTGTAGGGTATTTAGCCTGAAACTATGCTAAAACAAAACACTCCTCTGCAGTGATTATTATTATGATATAAATGATATACACGTTGATAATGTTGTGGTACACACAATGAAGAGGTTTACCTGTTTTTGCATTGAACACAGAAACAACTACAGCTCCAGTTGTCACTTTGGAGTAGACAAATAAGAAAATTTGATTTTATCTTTTGTTGTTCAACAATCACCTTCAAATTAGTATCAATAAATCAATAGCTAAATCCTCAAAATAACTGTTTGACATCAACTGGGGAGGAGTGTTTTTGTGTATAGTTTTCAGATGCTATACTGAAAACTGTACTCAAAAACACTCCTCCTCAGGTTATGTCTGAAAGTTATTTTAAGGCTTGATAAATCAATAAAAAACCAAAATGTATTTTAAACTTGTATGGCATATACCGCAGTGGTCAAAATAAGAGTAAATAATCACTGTGGAGGTGGAATTTTTAAGCAATGCTTTAAGGCCAATCTCCATGCAGTGACTTTTGAGCGTGCGACCGTCAGCAATCAGTTGTGAGCATGCGCAGTTTCATTGTTTACACTTTTTGCGCAACATGAGTTGTTCGCTGGCAGCCGCTATGAAAGTAGAAACACTTTCTACTTTCTAAGCGACCGTTAGCGATTTATAACGTGTTTATATTCTAAACCAATCAGAATGCTTTATTACTAAAATTATTCATCAAAAGAAGTTTGCAACATTCAAAACGTTTGAAACATTCGAAAAGTGATCAAAAAACGTTCAAACTGATCGAAAAACTTTTGCTACATGGAGATTGAATAGCGCTCAATCGCTGACGATCGCTGACGGCGGCGCGCTCAAAAGTCACTGCATGGAGATTGGCCTTTAGACTTTGTAGCCTGAAGCTATGCTCAAAAACCACTCCTCCACAGTGTTTATTTGCTCTTGTGTAGACCACTATACCCAGAACTATTTGGATAACACATAAAACAAAAGAAATCATCTTGACCAGTGTTGGAGAATCACTGTTGAGAAGTGATTTTTGAGCTAGAAAGCCTGAAATAATGCTCAAAAATACCTCCTCCCCAGTGATTATTTGCTCTTATTTTGAACTCTGCTGAGTATTAACAAAACAATTGTTTGGAATTAATTTATTCGTAGGTTTATTTACATTTTACATAAGAATTAATGTGCTATTTACACATAACTAAAATTTTCATAGAAAAAAAATAATGCTGCATCCATACTAAAACAATTTCGTTGTGTTTTCCTTGAAAACGACAAAAAAATATCCTCTTCCCCATGTTAATCTATTATGCTAATTTCGTTTCAATGCAATGGAAATCTTGAACAATGCAATGGTTTCTCCAAAGGACTAGCTGACATTTTCAAAATATCCACTTTTGAAACCGGTTTCAAAAATATGCAGCTATGGAATCATTTTCATTCGTTTTTGTGTGGGCAGACCATGGAAACTGCAACAACAAAAAAGAAAACGTGACAAAACCGTTTTAGTACAAATGCAGCCTTAAGTCATGTGCAGTGGTCAAAACAAGAATAAATAATCACTGTGGAGAAGATTTTTAGCATAGCTTCAGGCTCCTACGCAGTTATTATTTGCACTTATTTTGAGCACTGCTGAGAGGAAGTGTGGTATAGTCAACAAATATTACGTGATTAGTCTCTTTAATACAAAAAACTATTAATCACACGTTAATTGATTCTGCACTCTTCTTTACACACACTATTCAATCCTATAACTGTCACACATCACCATTTTTAGAGATTAGTTTTTAGTTGCAAAAACATTCCTCCACAGCTGATGTCTGACAGCTCGGTCCATGCACGCTCAGTAGATTCCCAGTATAAATCTTGCTTCTCTCTCAGTCTGTAAAAACATTAACAAAAAATTAAACCAACCAGCTTGGTTTATAAGTGCTTAATCAAGGAAATATGGTAGTTCAGCTTAACTTCCCTGATATATTTCAACTGGATGTAAAATATCATTTAACAAGGACAATGAGAAAGTAATTATCCTTGCAGTAGTCGAAATAAAAGTGAATAATCACTGCGGAGGTGGGTTTTTTAAAGCTATGCTCAAAGTCCCTCTTCCGCAGTGATTATTCGCTCTTATTTCGAGCATTGCTGCTTGAGAACTATAGGGCTATTTATCAAACTCAATTGAATTACATCAAAGCAACATTTGTAACTCCAATCCAGTGTGGAAAAACGTGCTCAAGGTCCACAGTAAAGACACTAGAACAATGTTGAATATACAATACAACTAAACTTATTTTAAAAGGTTTAAACGGTTGTGGCTTTTTAAGTGCTACATTAGTGCATAATTGTAAACAATCAGACAAGTTTTTCTAACGTGACAATAATATTCCAGTATGATTCTGTAAGAGACAATCTCAAAAATTTGTTCCCAGGGGAAGAGTGCTGAATCAATCTTGCAATTGATTGGTTTCTTTGTAGAGAAAAAACAATCAATTGCAAGCTCGTTGACTTAACACTCTTTAACATAGATTAATTTTTCTCAAATTTATTGATTTTGACTACTAAAATATTTGCTCATTTAAACAAAGGAGATGGCTCCTTAAATGACTGTTTTAACGTCGACTCTGGAATTAATGCCACTCCCGTTTAACCGTCCAGGCTAAAAAGTGGAAAGTATACTTTATAAATTATTTTCCCCAAAAAAGTACGAAAATTTGACAAGCATTCCAGTCAGATTAATAATATACAAATAGTAATGCAGTGCAATATAAGTTTTTTTCCTCTAACACTAGTGAGTTGAAAATCGGTGAATTTTCATAATAATCCCACATCTTTCGGCCAAATCTCTTAGCTATACCAAACAAGGAGATAAAGGCTATATTCTGAAACCACCTAGAGCCAAATTTCTGTTATTAAAGTTCAGTTTTTCTCAACACAAGATTAGGAATAATTTAAGTTACATTTGGAATTGGAACATGAAACTTTGTCCACTTACTACTTGCTGATGGAAATCATTTGAACAATTATTGTCACATGACCATTCAGATTTCCCCTATTAAAGGGAGGTGCTCATTAGATGGAGGCACATATTAAATCTTTAAGAGGTCTGTTTAAAATCCGCAAAAGCTAATAACTGTAATAAAAAATAAAGAAACCAACAGCATTAATTTTTGAAAGTTCTTATTTTTGCGGGTCCAGTAAAAGTACATATCTTATTATTTTAGCGGAAATTTATTTTCACGGTTGAGCTCAGTGCTCAGTGGATTTGACAAAAAAACGCAAATTTTGCAAAAACAAAATTAATGCTGTTAAGGTACAAGTTGCTTGTTATTATCATCCATTGTTTATAGGTTTCTGCAATCTTTGATATATTCATTTGCGTCTTTAAAGTAACTCACTCCACATAATGTATAATACAAATTATTATTCTAATCATTCTTCACTATTTCTTTCATCACCATGTTTTAACTTGAATTATATTGACCACTTGACTACATGTTTAACCAAAACAAAAGCTCTCTTTACTTTATGGAAATAAACAGTTTGGGAAGATATTGTCGTTGTCGTTGTTGTTGTTTTCGATACTTCAAATGTTCATTCAGTTTATTCGTTGTAATATCCCTAATAAAAAATTTAAAACCATGTTGTAAACTGTTCTCCTTGAAGATTTTAAAGTCAGAAGGTTAGAAATATATTCTCAAAACATCAGCACTCTCAATAGAGAGTAAATAATCACACTAAGGAAGAGTAACATTTAAGCATAACTTCATGCTTTTTAGCCTGATGCTTTGCTCAAAATATGCTCCTCCACAGTGAGTGTTTACTCTTACTACCACTGCTGAACATCACAAACCTAGCTAAAATTCAAAGCAAAAGTTAAATGTTTAAATGGTAGGTAAATCATTTATAACTTTGTGTTAGAACAGCATGGGCACTGAATATCATTAAAAGGATTACATGCAGCGGTCAAAATAAAAGCAAATAATCACTGTAGAGTGATTTTTGAGCATAACTTTAGGCTACAAAGCCTGAAGCTATGCTCAAACATCGCTCCTCCACAGTGATTATTTGATAATATTTCAAACACTGACATTGGAAAATACTTGTACCTGCAGTTGAATTGATTACTTTTTAAGTGGACGACTCAATGTAAAGTTATGTTTTTTACTTGGTATGGTTGAGTAACCTGAAAAAAAAAATGGTTAAGGGTAGTCTGTATGCTAAAACTGAAAGTACTCCAAAAAATCAGTTTTTTACATGTGATAATACTCCTTAAAAATGGTTTTTTTATAAATGATGTCGTTTAATCAGTCACAACAAAGTGAGATCATAATTATAATGTCCAAACAAAGATAATGATGCAATTAGACATTGCTGCTAAAAGTTTGAAGGATATATGATAAATATTGAATGAGTTATTAATGTACTCTTTTTACTTTTATAAGGATTTTATGGGAAAGTTGAAAGGTGGTTTCGAGAAACGACCAATAAATTTTGAAGATCAAGTGCTCCATGATTATTTTCCCCCAATTTTTTATTCACTAAAAGTAAGTTTGAACATTAAGACACAGTGCTGAAGTTACTAACCTTAAGTTTAAGACAAGGTGAAGAAAGGTGCTATGTCAATAAGCCTGCACTTGATCGTTTACAAATATTGTTAATTCGAATTAATTTTGAGATAATCTGTTAGAACACTTTGAGTAAAAACAAAATATCGACTTCGGTTTTGCGAATGGTTGGTATAATATCAAGAAGCTTTTGTTTCTCATTTTATAACTTGTCTTCATTATTATTATCAGTGTTCAAAATAATCACTGTGGAGGAGGGAATTTTGAACAATGCTTTAGAGTTTGTAGCCTGAAGCAATACTCAAGAATCCACAGTCATTATTTGCTCTTAATTCGAATGCTGACCTATGAATAGTTTCTTTCAGATTTCAATCATGGTCATAAAAGTTATGTAGAACCAAGAAGAAATAATGTTGTAATGCAAAAAGAATTGGAAGATTTCACAAACAACATGCGATACTCGTATGTCTTTCTATTAATAGAAGAAAATGTTAAATAACTTACTGATATCCATTAATTTACTATAATCAGCAGTGGTAGGTCTAAAATAAATAATTGTAATTATTATCATAGTAAACAGTCTCGATATTCTGTTAAAAAACAGAACTTAAAATAATTGTCAGAAAGTTTTTTTCAGATAATTTTCCGCCATCTTCAGTTTTCAGTAATCGAGATAAGAATAATTACTGTGAAAGAGGAATTTCTGTGCATAGCTTTAGGCTTTGTAACATGAAGCTATGCTCAAGAATCACTCCTCCACAGTGATTAGTTTTGCTCTTATTTCAACCATTGAGTTTCCATTTAGATTCAAAATCAGTGACGTAAATATTCTAAACTTACTGAATACTTAGAATCGGAAAAATACATTGACAAGCCTCCAAGATAACAGTCAGTGGAGGAGTGTTTTTGAGCAAAGTTTTCAGCTGATCTCCGGCCGTTATCAATAGGCTCGCATTGACCAACGATTCTTGATCAAGGTTTCCTAAACACGGCTTAAAATTACATTTCTCTATAACCTGTTTATACAATGCATATAACCATTATGAGAAAATTAACAGTTGCTTACGTCTTTGGAATATTCATTACATTCATAAAATTAACACATGAATCGACCATAGCATCTATCATACATGACTGACGAGATAAGATTTGTATCTGTTGAGCGACAGATTCACCATCTTCGTCAGCAATATCATATTCTATACAAAATGCATCCGGCGTACCATCTTCTTTTAAATATTCATATGAAAAATCATCATACGGTAAATACATATACGAATCCTGCAAAAGCAAGGGTGGAAGAACTGAGTTAAAAGCAAGTAGTATACAAATCTTCATGCCAAAGATATGAAAATTTGAAGAGAATGTTTAGCAAATGTGATCATTACACAGCTCCGAAAATAAGAGCAAAGTATAACCTAAACAATAAATAGGATTTGTAGCCTGAAGCAATGTTCAAAAATCACTCATATACAGTGTTGCTCTTTTTCGACACCTGTGATCGTATTGTTTTGCGTGGAATTCATTATTAGAGATTGCCGCTTTAAAGAGGGCAGCACTTATTTCAAAATTGGATTCAATTCAAGTCAATTAAAAACGAACTATTTTCAGATCTGGTACTTTTAGTTCTATAAGAAAATACACCGCATCAATAAAATCATCTTCGTCATCAGATTGATTGACAATTGACAGATGTTTTCATTAGTCAAAACATGCACTAAGCGGACATTATAAAAAAATGAATCAGTTGTTTATACTTCCAATAAGCGCTTAAAGGTGCAGTGCTTGTAAAAGGGCGGGCATTTATAGAGAATGGTGCTTATTTCACTCTTCCTACCTTAAGGTGCAGCACGTATTAGAGGGTGGAGTTCATTTGAGACTAGGCACTTATTAATGGAAATACAGTACACATACTTGTTTTATTCCTTTGAATACAGTCAATCCATAATGGTTGATTCCAATTAGAATATTTTTTTCACAAGATTTCCAAATTTTCCAACCAACAACATCTTGCAATACTTTTCCACGAAAGAATGCACATCTAGCAACAAAAAAATTATATACCAGGGTCAAACTAAGTATATGTAAAGTCGTAGGTGGTATTATTACCTATCAAAATTACAAACACAGTTCTTTCTTTGCTACAGCAAACCAATTAATTACACCTTTGTTAATACCTTATAGTCAGTGTTTGAAATATAAACAAATAATCACTGTGAAGAATGATTTTTTAGCATTTCTTCAGGCTATAACGCCTTAAGTAATACTAAAAAATCTCTCCTCCACAGTGATTATTTGCTCTAATTGCAAATACAGTAGACTTCTTTGCAGATAACTTTGAGGGATGGTAAAGGAAGAATACAAAACCTAAGTCTTTAAGTGTAGTGATATTGTAGTAGGTTGGTCTGTTATCTTGAGTCAATAATTTTTTAATTAGTAAGTTTCCTTAAAAATAAATCTACAGAGGAGAGTACTGAGTGACCAAACACACTTCTGCACAGATTTATTTTTGTCGAATTTTGTCAATTTTAGTTGATTTAACCCTAACAAAAAAGTTAGTTTTGGAGCAAAATTTTGAGATGGTTTCTTATTTTTTACAGCTTTAACCCAGTAACTGTTTTAACTCAAAATAAGAGTAATTATCACTGTGGAGGGATTTTTGAGCATAGCTTCAGGCTATGCTCAAAAATCACATTATTTATTTTAATTTTGACCACTGCAAGACAGTAGTCCCAGTGCAGTAGTAAAGGCGTTAAAACAACGTCGTTCGCAGTTGTTCTAGCATCTTTAACAAGGACTTTGAACAAGTTTTTGCTCACTTGGGTATTTGGCATAAAACATTTAAGATGGATAACTATACAGGCATTAAAAAGCAAATCTTACCCATAATATGGCAATCCTCTACAGTATTCCAAGAACATATTTTGACAACTGATAACGCCATCGTTCTTTTTTGTTGCTTGCTCGTGTTGTTGCATAAGTCTTTGTTCAGTACTCGTCATTCTTATTTGTTGTATAATCTTGTTAGAACCAATAGCATAGTATGGAAGATATTCTGAAAGGTGTTTCCTAAAACAAAAGTGTTAAGCAGCAGGAGTTGAAATAACTGCTGGTCATCACTGCTGGTCAAGCAGAGATATTTCAGAATATTTCCAGCCAATTTGGCAGAAAATATTCTGAAAGATTGATAACCGGTAATTATTTCGACCCTTGAAACAGCAACTTTATAATAATGCTATGAAGTTTGTTTAAAAGAAACATAATGATTATGGCTCAAACTAGCTCTGTGCCCATACTTTTATTAACTTTAAAACTTTATATCTGGAATATTTCAGGCTATGAATAAGTGCATTTATTTTTATGATCTCTACAGTTAATTAAAGATATGAATGAAGTACAACACAGAGAATAAATCTTGAATATCGGTAAACTGCTTATTTGGTGAATGAACTCTCACAAAATAAGAACCTCTTGTGACGTCACGGCTAATCATGGACAAAAACTGATTTATGACATTAACTTCATAATACATATATACAAAGTCTGAATATAACTGTTAGACATCATCTGTGGGGGAGTGTTTTGCACTAAATGTCTAAGAGTTATTTCAGGCCTGATACATACCTTAAATAGCCAGGTTTATGTGTTTCAGCAGAATATGGACCCAGTTCAATCCTGGTCAGAATACCACCAAGCATTTCAGCATCGGCAACAGGAATAGGATATTTAGCATTTACTATATGGTGACGAGCCTAAACATCAAATATTCAAAGTGTAAAATCAGAAAATATCAGTATCATACAAGCAAGCCTCAGTATAACCGTCGGACATCACCTTTGCATGGAGACTTAGATTTGCTTAAAAATATATTTTTCATTTGAGTACAGTTTTCAGATTTGCAGCTGAAACTATACTAAAAAAACACTCTTCCACAGGTGATGCCCAATACAAATCAACTCAGTACCTATCACCACAACGTACAGATTATTACAAATTTATTCCAAAAATAATAATATTCTAAATCGGTATTCCTAAAATCTGGTCCAATGTTGACTTAATACAAAAAGTTTTTTTTTTTTGTTTGTTTTTATGAGCAAATTGGTACATTAGCACTAAAATAACCTTGTTCAGTGTGACAAAAAGAGTAGGTCAAAAATAACACTGTAATGCTTGTATGTATTATAATAAGTGAAAATATTTTACCTCTGTAAAAAGTCTCTTGGTGACAGTTTCTTCAGTAACCTAGAATAAAAGATATGGAAAGATCTTTGTCAAATAAAAATCAACGAATGTATTCCAAGCAAAATTATTTACATATGGTTTGCATTTCCTATTTTCTAACCACTCAATTGCTTTGTAGCCTAAAGCTATGCTCAAAAATCACTCCCCAACAGTAATAATTTGCTCTTATTTCGAGCACTGGAGGCTTTAAGGCCGATTTCTACTTAGTTGAATTAGGCTGCCCACACGACTAGATCGAATAATGAAGAAACTGAATTGAATTTTCTAAGTGAGCTTTGGTAATTAATGTTCACAACTATGACCAAAGCACCTAAAGGAATGTCACTTTTATTTTTATTTATTTATTTATTGACTCATTATTAACCAATTAAAATATACTTTTTTACTTACAGGGGTTAAAATAACTACATTTCATCACTGTGGAGGAGATATTTTCAGAATATTTTCAGCCAACTTGGCAGAATCCTTAAAAATCTCTCTGCTACAGTAATGACCAGCAGCTAAATATTTTTACCCTTGCACTACCAAACCAACTTTTTTGTTAGGGTTCAGACATGCCACTGTAGTTTTGCGTTCCGGACGGAAGGAAAGCGAGCGAAGCGAGCCTGCTTAAAAACATCAGCTGGGGGTCTGGGGGCGTGCTGTAAGCGCATCCAGTGGGGTACGGGGCAAAGCCCGGGAAATTTTTCCGTATCAGCCTCCATAGGGCTAGGGCACTATCTGTAACAAACCCTGCACAACCATGGCAAAATAAAACGGACGAAATTAGTTGTTCTACAGGCAACGAAGACAGTTTTTTCGGGTCGGTAAAATAAAAATATTTTTCACGAAAATGTAGGGGGGCAACTCAAAAAAACGAGATTATTTT
>JAULBZ010008876.1:0-10413 GCA_032360805.1 Neoturris breviconis | reverse complement strand
ATTTGATTAATGGTAAATTAAAACTGGTGATAGTTAATGGTAAACTCATACTCATACTTCATAAGACGCATCATGTAAGACTGAATTCGGGGTGGAACTTTGTGTATATGTGAGTTTAGTATGGTCTTGAGTAGTTTGTGGTCATTATTGATCAATGTGTTTACCATATTGCATACAAAAACGATGGAGATAAACAGTCTTATTTTATCGGAGCATAAATTTGTTCTGCTGATGAGCATGACCTCGATATAAATAAAGTTGCTATTACGTTTTTGTTCTAGAGTAGCACAAAGTCCCGTTTTGGACGCGTTACAAGTGATTTTTGTAGGTATAGATGAATCGAAAAACCGTAGAGAAATCTCACAACCGATTAATTATGATTTTTCAAGAATTCCCAAACAGAGCTGTTACTAATTAGTGATTAAAGAATTTTGGTTTCATCTTGATAGATTTGGAATAAACGTTCCTAGATAATTCAAAATAAGCTACCCAAAAAGAAATTAAATTTGTTTTGTAGTTGCGGCATATTTTTAGGGTCAGGGAACATCCCTTTGCTCCAAAACATGTTGTTTTTGTTTAGTTTAAGACCGACAGATCTACACAATCTAAAACAGTGATTGTTCAAGATTTTAGGATGTCTAATGTGAAAATAATGATATCCTCTTGACTATTTTTAGTCCCATCACCTTCTATTATTTCAGAAATAACTAGTTGAAATACTTCGCTTGCACAGTGAATTCCAAACAGGAGTCGTTTAAAATGATATATGCCAAATGGGGTTGCAAAAGTTAGTAATTTGGAGGATTCTTCATCTACTTTAATTTTCCAATATCCATTTGATGCATATAGTTTTGTAAAATACTGGGCATCGCCCACATTTGGTTTTTCTGCGGTGGATAATGTATTATCTTAATATGATTGGAATTCCCTTCTCTGGGTTACAACAGAAGTTATATCGATGTCAGTCGTTATATAGTAAAATTTTTGAAAGTAATAATATCGTATTCCGAAAGAATGTGCTGATCGTTCTGAGATCTTGAAATCATGCTTGATTAAATTAAGCCTTTCGCTAGCTTTAAGACCAAGTATAATGGTTGATTTTGTTTCAGCTGTGATGAATAATGATGGAACTTTGTAATGTCTCAAATTGTTAGGACATTAACTTGAGCTCCAGAGTTGATTTTGTAGGTAATGTCTGAGCCATTTGAGTGTAGTTTGATTAACCAGTCTTCGTTTGAATTGATGTTGTAAATGCATTTGTTATTGGGACTTTCCAGCTGTTTATCAATTGTGGCATTTTTGTTTTGGAGGATAAACAAACTTTGGCAAGTGTCCATTCTTATTACAGCTTCTGCAGATGATTTTGTAAGCTAGACACCAGCCTCATTTGTAAGATCCTCAAAGTATTTGCAAGTATTTATTAATGGTTGAATTGGTTTGGATTGGGTTTTTCCAATTCGGATTTTGATTCTGTCTGGTATATTGTTAAAGAATCAATTAGCTTTGATACTAGCAATTTTATTTAGTTCCTTAACATGAATTTTTGTCTGTTCTGCTGACAAGTCTGGTTGATT
Organism: Neoturris breviconis; assembly: GCA_032360805.1. Taxonomy (NCBI): domain Eukaryota; kingdom Metazoa; phylum Cnidaria; class Hydrozoa; order Anthoathecata; family Pandeidae; genus Neoturris; species Neoturris breviconis. The sequence goes on along the minus strand of JAULBZ010008876.1, from coordinate 8,839 downwards.
TTCTTTTTCTAGTGGTAAATCAGGCTTTCAAAGGATTCTCTCCCTTAAACAATCATCATGAACACCTACTATTATGTTATCTCTTATCAAGGATGATTTTTTAATACCTTTAAATATTCACAGTCTTCAGATAGATCTTTTTAGCTTTGTCCTATTTTCTGTTTATATGTGAAATATTTATGCCTTAAAAAAGTCACACTTTATATACAGTATTCATTACATGTTTTGATACTTTGTTCAAAATTAGATTGTCTTGTAAAGGTAATAGTAAATTTCTTGAAGTAAGAATAGGAAGACTTAACTGTCTTTGTCATATTTTTCAGTTGCTACCAGGAAAAATTCTAACTCTTGGTTCCATCTTTTCCAACTATCTCTGAGGTTCCTTTCAAAGTTCAGAGCTTCAGGAAGTCTTTTCATGTCTGTTTGATGGGTGTGTCAGTTCCATCCCACTCCGGACACTATGTTATATTTGTAAAGACAACCACAGTAGTTGATTGCTGAGTACTTAATGTGATTATATATTCCGAGTCATTATAATACATACATACAACATGAAAGAGAGGCTACAACAACATGACAGTATAACCAGTATAAAATAGTAGCTACAACATAAAAACACGAACAATAATGTTAGACTAAAACAGTGAGGAATGCATATATATGGAGTAGATCATAGGTGTGTGAATTCACTCTCATGACACACATTCAAATACGGTTGTTAAATACGGATAATAATGTAAAATAAAATGATCCACTGTTTTAAAGGATAAGAATGCTCCTTTGTATCATGATGATCCGTTCAATTTAAACCAGTGTGTGTGATAACAGTCATCTTTCAGTGATGTGTGATAAAAAAAATAAGAGCAAATCATCACTGTAAAGGAGTAACTTTTAAGCATAAATTCAGGCTAAAAAGCCTGAAGCTATGCTCAAAAATCTCTCCTCCATAGTGCTTATTTATTCTTATTTCAACCACTGTAAATAGTTTCATTACTCATAGATGATTACATTACATTACAGATTGAGATTGTAAACATCTACTATAGCTAGGTTTACACACTAATCAGGCTGATTTTGGCTACCATCTTGAAAGATTAACTATAACTCAGAAAAAATCTGTACTCATTCTAACTGAATTTTCAGTATGGTAGCCAAGATTGACCCGATTAATCGTAGCATGTACATAGCTTATGATTACCACTCTGTGGCAATCCAATGTTTGAAATAAGATGAGAATCCCGATATAAAGTCTCTCCTCCACCATAATTATTTGTTCTTTATTTCAAATATATTATGGAATCTTTATTCCTAACCTTTTGACTTCTCAAGACTTTTGAAGCTTGACTCTTTAGGATGAACGTTGATATGCCTGTTTTCTTTCTATACCCTTTTCTAGATCTTTTTCTGTTGATAAATCATTTCATTATAGGCTTTTAAGAAATAATCTAATTCTTTTTATATTTATGCCATAAAATATAATGTCCTGTTGGTTATTCTATTGGTTATTCTAGTGTTTAATAGGCTTACATGGATTGATTTAACTCACAATTTTGATGTATTGAAACATTCACAGTGTGAAATAGGTTTTATGGTATTTTTTAATACAGCTTCTCTGTTATTATCATATCCTTCAATCTCTGATATGTACAGTCAGATAAAACATCTATAAGCCTGCTCATTCATACTCTCGCATATTACATTTTATAAAGATGACATCCTTACTATAACATCTTGTTTAAAATATATACTCACAGGGATTAAAATAACTGCCAGTCATCATAGATATTTAGTTATTATTCACACGATTTTTGTATTATACAACACTGAACAAATGTTGCTAACCAGAGTCCGTACAAACAAAGAAACACACAAGCAAAGAAAGAAACACACAAACAAGTATACACACAAACACACAGAAACATTAACACGAATGAAATCAAAAGAAAAGGCTAACACATTCGTTCGCATCACAAGCGTATTAGCAAAATAAATATTAATGGTGCTAATTTTATTTCTAGTTTGCACATCGCTAAATAGTGTATATATAAAGATTTTTAAATTACAAAAACACTATACAATGGAACAATTCAATAATTTGTTTTTTCTTTCTTTAATACTTTTATTAAAAAGCACTTTAGGACTAATTAATAATGTCATAAAAATCATTAACTTACTCATGTTGTTGTTAATTGTGTTTTACAATCTTTAACCCTATTCGAGCTTTTTAGGGATCTGTTAGTCTGGAGGAAAGGCCTATCCCCCCTCTCCTGCGTAACTTCTGAAATGTAGGAGCATTTGTAGCAAAAAAACAATTTTTTGTCTTCTAAAACTATATACTAAAACGTTTTTTAAGCAAAAATAATAATAATAAAAACATTTTTGACAATTTTTTTTTGCCCCCTGTTAAAACTTGGGTTACTAAGGGAAAAGTATCCTTCGTTGCCGAAAAATAATTATTGTAAAATTACCCAAAATTTCAGGTCAATTGGACTAATACAAAAAAAAGTTATTAGGGGGTTAAGGGCGAATAGGATGAATTACAAAATGGTAGCACTTCGGGAACCATTCATATTTATTTAAAAATTGAAGAGAGACTTCAATTCCTAAAATTCTAAAAATTAGTATTTAAAATAAATTATCTCTCGCCACTAGTTTGTTTTGTATCACTAAAATTGAGGAAGAAGCTTTCCTAAAATACAAAATGGGTACCCATAAAGATTCAAGTCTCCACTTCTCCTCTTATCGTTTGGGTATGATATTATTTGCTTGAATGTGGTCAAATCCACATAGAAATTTATAAAGTAAAAAAAAAAAGATTCAAAGTCTCTACTTCTCCCATTATCATTTATTTGGGTACGATACTTGGGTGAATGTGGTCAAAACCTCATAGAATTCAAATTTTCGAAAATCTTCTAAGTCTCCACTTTTTTGCCAGTACTCAGTGTCATGTCAATAAAATTGAAAAATATTGGACAGCGGTCTCATAATATTGCCTACAATGCTGATGCCAAATTTTAAGATGGTATCACACTTTTTCAGCACTCTAGACCAAAAATGCAATTTGGATCCTTATTGGCCAAAACTCAGGACCGAGTGGATGAAACTGAAAAATTTCGTGAGTCAGTATTAAATTTCAAAATAGTAGCATTTCGGGAACATGATCTATTAGGAAAAGTGAGTTGTTGCTAAAAATGAAAGTTGATACTATTATTAGATTATTAGATATATACTACCTGTGTGATGTGTCTGCTATCAAACATCCTGAAAGAAATAATGTTTAAATGAAGGTTAAGTTAGTAATGGGTACTTTCTATTTCAGCCTTATGGCATAATAACAAATAACTTCTTAAATCACTCAAAGTGGAATATAAAGGTTGTCATAAAATTGTAGAAAAGGTTTAATTTGATCCTTACTATTAACACTAACATGTAGCCTTACACAATCTTAATAAAATATCTCCATAAGGTATCACATGTCTTCCCCTTTTCTCCATAATAATATTATTATCCTAAACGTATTCCTGCTTCCACATTCTCCAACTCTCATTTTTGTCAATGGTATCACCAACTCAATGATATTAAGGTAAGGCCATGATAAAATGATCTTCTGTTTATCTGTTTACAAAATAGAACAGATGCGCGCGCTATTTTATTTGAAAATGCAGTTTAATTTTATAGTTTTTTTTTGGTTCGTTTAGTCCCTTGTTCAAAATTCGTATAGACTGTTTTTTACATTGTGTTTTAGCAGGTAGACAAGTGGGGAACGCTAAATCGTGAACTCCAAACACGATGACTGAGCTTCATATAGCATTGCTTGAATCATGATTGGTTTCAGTGATACATACATACAATATACAAGGTTAAATAATTATGCTTCAAATGAAGAAGAAAGAAAGAATGAGAAAAATTAGAAGTTAGAAAAATAGCTTCATGTGGCAGAAAGTTGAAAAAATCGTAACATGCGGTACAAAAAGCAAGCATGCGCGCGTTTTACGCTAAACAGAAGATCATTTTATCACGTCAAGTCAAGGCTTTTGAAGTGGTAGAAATTCAAATTTGAATTATACTTATTATACAAATTATATACGCATTGTATAGGTTTTATAAATAGTGCACAATAGATAGTACCTAAATAATTTGTATAGTAAATACAATTTAAAACTATATTTTTAACGTTTGGAATGATATTCACCCCGCCTTAAGTACATTAAGAATTATATCTTTTCTTATCATTTTTTATTTATTTTTATGTTGGAATTATAACAGTTAGTATAGCAATGCACAATCATAATAAAGCCTTCAAATAATGACAAAGTCAAGGTTACTTTTTGTCTAAAGCAATATTCAAAACAATGCAAAAACAAATGGCCAGAATTATCTTGTTATGCATAGAATTTCTGTAAAATGAAATGAAAGTGAAAGGCTGTTGTAATTAGTGGCATACTGCCAAGTATGTTATTATGATATCACAACCTAAAATGCAGTGGTTAAATTCCACATTTTAACCGAGTGCTGTCATTTGAGTGACAAAATTATGGTAGCGCAATTAAAGAAAAGTTGAACAAATGGATACTTGTCACTGGAGTTTTTAAATGATCTTCTATATCAGCCAATCATGTTACAAAATTTAGTCCATGCAGAACTTAAAATATTTTAAACCAAAGGTACGGTATTGTAAGTAGCTTACCAAGCCAAGTGAAAGTTAAAAACTAGCACATAAATATGATTTGCTTACACACATTATGCATCATAATATTATGTAAACAGTAAATACAAATAGGTAATGCATGTTATAACCTAATATAGGAAACTTTTAATGTGCTAAAGAAGTCTTGTCTTTTTAAATTAAATTAAGACTTGTATATAGGCTGCATGTATATTGGTTAAACGTATATGTATATAGGTTATATGTATATAACTGTACATAACTCATACAGCATGCTTTTTATTGAAAGTTTTTTTAAATAATTTCTAAGTATAATTTCTATTTATGATTGAGGTGAATATTTATTTTTATCATTTTGGTGAATGCGGTCAAATCTTCATCTCATAGAAATATCAATTTTCTCTACTGCATTAATACTTCTGACTAGCAAGATCTTGGTACTTTTCTGATCTTTTGTTGTTTCTGCATAGCCAAATGGTAGCTAGAGGCTCGAACTCTTTGTTAGCTACCTAGTGACTGCTTCGTCAATAGTCAAATGATACCGGAGTAGTTGTAGGGCTACGTCTGTACTTGGATGGGTGTCCCTGCATCTTCATTGGTGGGATACAACTGAGCTTTTGTTTCCAATTTAGTTCTTATCTAACTTTCAATGTGGACCAGTTTAGATCCTTTTTTGTGTTATCTAGTTTGCATTCTGCAGTAATTTCATTATTTTTCTCAGGATACGTTATGTTTTTAATAAACCTAAACCTCTAAAACATCACCCAAACCTTTATATTTAGCTTTTACTAATATTAATGACTTTTGTTTTATTTATTCTTCTGTAGAATTAATCATAAAGACTCTTCTGTACATATGCATAGTCTTGGTCTGTATGTTCGTCACAACAATTAATCGTAAACCTTCTCTCGAAGATTCTAAGGAATCTTTCATGTGCTATTATCTCTCATTTATTTACTCTATTAGCTATCTTTTCTTTATTTATTACTCTCCTTTATCCCAGGGTTGCAGTGTTATTGATTCTGTCTCCAGCAGTATTGAGAGTGCACTCTTATTGCATCCAACAGCAAATATGTTCATCTTTGCTGACTTCAATGCCCATCACTCTGACTAACTTGTCTGGAACTGATGTTTATTATTTCTCTTTGTCTTAATCATTAACTCAGCTTGTGGATGTTCCTAGTCACTTTAACCTTTATTCTATGGCCCTGAAGGTCTAATACCTTCTAAAAATAAAGTTGAGCGTTATATGAAGCTGTTTAGCAATAAGTAAACTCTTGATGACAATGTACAATGCCTGAATTTGTACTTAGGATAAACTCCCATCTTGCTAACTTTAGTAATACTTCTAAAAATGCTCATCGTTCAACTTTATAAATTGTCTAACACCTTCTAAAAATAAAGTTGAGCGAGCTATCTGATAACTAGTGGCCTTGATGCCTTGCAGAGAGTGACTTACATAAAACAAAAAAAGTTCAAAAATTAAGTCTACACTCTTCAACAAATTCCTATTCCGCTGATACTCAGTCCTGAGTTAACGAAATCAATAAAATTTGGCCAGCGGTCTCAAAATATTGCCTAGAATACTGATACCAAATTTCAAGATGGTACCTAACCTTTTTCATTCATTGGACCAAAAACGCAATTTAGACCCTTTTCGTTCAAAAATCGGACCTGAGTGAAACTTTCTTAGCAGTCCTTCTAAAGAATTGCCTTGCATGCTGGTACTAAATTTCAAAATAGTAGCACTTTGGGAACATCTTCTATAAAGAAAATTGGGCTGTAGCCAATGACACCACCATATAAAGTGATAGTAATAGTCCATCCAAACTTTGTTTGCTGAACTAAATATTAATACAATTAATAAAATTACCTAGCCCATTGATCCCTTCCACCAACAGCAAATTCTTCTGGTTTCAATGGATTTATGTGTATGCTATATAATGCAACTCGTCGATTTTTCTCATTGTGCAGTGTGAATAACCTAATAGAGTATGTAACAGTTAAAACATTTATCTACTATTCAAGTAATATAAGTTGAACACATTTTGCAGATGTGTATGTACATACGTAGGTACGTACATACAAACTTTAAAACCATTTGTCTTAAAAATGACCAAATCAAAGGTACGGTATTGAAAGTAGCATACCAAACCAAGTGAAAGTTAAACATAAGCACATAAATATGATTTGCATACACACATTATGCAGTGTTTGAAATATGTCTTTATTAAAGTAGAGTTTCAGGTCAAATAAACAATTGGAACACAATTCTCAAGGTAAAACCATGTCAGGTCACTGTGGAGGAGTGCAGTAAAATTTCTATCAAGGATAAACACCTAAATTTTACATGGCATTAGGAGTTTATTTCTTTATTAAGTTCACAAAGTTTTAGGTCAAATAAACAATTGGAACACATTTATCATGATAAAATTATGCCAAGTCACGGTAGAGGAGAGTAGTGAAATTTCTTCAGCCTGAAGCAATGCTCAAAAATAACTTCTCCACAGCAGATATGAATTGCATACACACATCATATATCATTACACATCATAGCATTATATACCATGTATACTATGTATAATAAAGTATACTTTAACTCATAACATATTTATGTTGTGCTGTGGAACTGTAAAACATAAGTACATTAAACATATTTACACTCTAATAATAAAAACATGGTTTCTATTAGCAGTGAACTTGTGACATTTAACTATGTATACATAACATCTAATGAAAGGTTGTTCTCATCATTTGTTGTTAAAACTAACAATACTGTTTCGGAAACTCCGATAAAATAACCGAATATTTATTTCAGACATATTTCCAGCTCAAATTTTAGCTGATCAACAAAACATAAGAAAGTATAGGATAGGGCAGAAAGTTTGTAAAAATATTCCTCAAATATTTTTGTAAACAATTTCGCACTTGTTGATGAAATTTAATCTCCTTTATGATCCCAAATAATATCCTGTTGTTAAAAAAAACTTAAAGTGAAATGAAATTATCTGTTATTCATTTGAAAAGAACTTTCTTTCTTACGTCATAGATCTGTAGTTCTGAATGATTTTGTACATATAATATTATTTTCGTATATTTTCAACACATGTTGTTTATTAGTAGAATAATATCATGAATAAAAGGAATTAAAATTATTAAAATTACTTACTAAAGGCCATAGAAATATATTCGGGCGGTAAATCTTAAGAAGTTAGAAAATCTGTAACATCCTTTGTGAAGATTTCAATAGACTTCGTAGTTATATCATAAGTTGAAATAAATTTTTTAAAGGTTACATCTCGGAATAAAATTTCATGCCAAACCTTACTGCATAACTAAATTATGTGTGTGAGACAAACATTGTCAGCTTTTGGAAATACGTGCAAATCGAAGCTCAATGTATTATCTAAAATGTTATCCTCCTGTTATGTTTGTTGATAATTTAATAAAAAGTTATGGTGTCAAAAAGTACAATGGTAACGATAGAAAAATTTGTCGAAACTTTGAATGGTATTTATGAAAAATCCACACAATTAGATTAAAAGTCCTATGATAACATTTTAGATAAATGTGTTCTGAGTCAAACATTTTTTGTTTTGTTCACACACATAATTCTGTTTTGCAAAGGTCAATAAAAAAAATTAAAAAGCAAGATTACATTGCGTTTTTTCCATGAAATACTTTTTGGAATAACATTAAAATGTAAATCATTGTAAAGAATAAACCTTCTTCTTTTAGGCTGTATATATATTTTTAACAGAATTATATTTCTGTTGCTGTATCAACATTTTTATAACAGCTATTAACTTTTCTTATTGTTATGTATACAGTATCCTTAAAAATAAAGACAATAAATATAACAATGCAACAGAAGAATAAATTTCCTTAAATTAACTTCATTTATTATAAAACAGTAAAATGCTTTTTACTTCTAATTCATAGTGGGAAAAATTAAACATAAATTCATTAACTTAACATTACATGTATAATAAAACTTTTACTTCTAATTCACAATGGGAATAATTATATATAAATTCATTAACTTAACATTACATTTATCATAAAACGTTTGTAGCCCCTAGTGCTTTCTAATGTACACATTATATATTTATTTCAAAATTGAAGAAGGAAGCTTCCCAAAATCAAAATGGAGACTTCAATTCTTGAAATTTA
>JAULBZ010008875.1:0-10416 GCA_032360805.1 Neoturris breviconis | reverse complement strand
TAACACAATGTCTTTTCCAGTTTTGATCCTTCTCAAAGTAAAAAAATTGGTTGATGCAACCAAAACCAAGCCTGATTCCTCCTTGGTTACTAAGACTAGTTTGATTGACTCTCATTTTGACAAATTGATTTACTAAAATAATTGTAAATAATTTTATTGTGATATCAATTAGACTGATTCCTTTATAGTTTTTGTGTTGTGTTTAGCATCCTTTTTAAAAAAAGGTGACAAAAGAGAAGATCTCCAGTCTGTAGGTGTATCTACAATAGTGGTGGTCTAAATGAAGCCATTACAGGTGACGTCGCTTTCAGCCAATGTAATGGCTCCTTTAGAATTCAGGCAAAAAAATTCACCTGCTGTTTTTTCAACCACTGCTTATCAGACCAATTTAACATCAATTTTCATGAGCAGGAATGGATGTCTCATTAAATCATTTTCTCTGTTGTTTAGATATCTTTACAGTTCAAACTGTACTGTATAAGATACCATTATATAGATACTAGTACTGTCGATCTATATACTGTAATGATTCAATCAAACTATACCACTTTGAATGACAATTTACATGACTCCTTTAAAAGATTCACTCTTTACAAGGTTTTGCTATAAGAAATCTTACTTTTGTTCCAGGCTGAAGATTCCTTACTTTTAATCGAATTTGAGCTTCAATTTTGCTCAAGTTTTTTTTCAAAGTGTCTTTGTTTCTGAAAGAAATTTACAAAGTTGTTCACTAATCAAGTTATTCATATCATATTGTCTATAAAGGCAAATCTCCACTAGGTGAATTACTTTCAACCAATGTAATGGCTTCATTAGGCTTCATTAGAATTCAACAGAATAAGATTCTGCGCAACCTCGCTTTTAAGACATTTTACACGAAGGTCGTCCTTTATTACCTGCTCCCAAATTTATGAGACTACCACGATTACTTCCACCATCAACTTTTAGATTTCGAACACTTTTCAACCGACTGCTGCCATCCCTTCTTTCTACATGACCGTACCACTGCAAACTTATTTGTCGTATTGCATGCATAATTGGCTTGATGCCTAATAGAGTTCTTAATTCTTCACAGGTTTGTCTTTCTCTCAAAGATACACCACATATCCAGCGGATCGTAGACATTTCATTTTGATATAAGCACTGTGTGTCTTCAACTTTAAGAGGCCAGGTTTCACTCACATACAACATTACACTTCGCACATAGGTTTTGTAGAGCTCTCCTCTTACTTTTAATGATGTTGCTCTTGTTCTCCTCTTATTCTATCCACAGCGTACCCTGGTTACAGTACTTGATTCAGCACCGCCACCAGCATCCAGCATATCACCAAGATAGCAGAATCTATGACCACCACCTTTCCTTTCCACCACCTATACCTTTAACACCACTGCATTTTGCATGAACTTAGCTTTTGCATATAGGACATAAAATGGAGTTTCTACCTACACCTTTCTGACATATACACCACAAGGCCACTGGGGTCGACAATTAATGATAATACTCATATTCCAGTCACTTGGCACTTTCTCTTCTCTCACGATCTTATTGAAGAGCTCAGTAAATATATATAGGCCAGCATCCTCTGAGGCTTTCAACATTTCAGCTACAATACCAGAAGCACCTGCTGCCTTGCCATCCTTCATTTTTCCTATAGCTGCACGAATAGCTTCTTTGTCAATCCAGACTGCTGGGCCTTCCTTTGGTTTACCTATGTCGATGTTGTCTTTGATAATGCTCTTTCCATGCCTCCAGCTTCTCTGCATCACTAAATACAAGGGAACCTTGGACATTGTTGATACAAGTATCACCTTTGATTCTTGTTCCGGGTATTTATCTGCTTTGCAATCCTGAAAGCATTATCACAGCATTTCTCTTGAAATTATTTTAGCCTTAATATACCTCTCTTTGCTGCAAGTACCATTCTTCCATTCTTTCCATATGCGCCTCTTCTCTTTTATGGCATTATCAACATTCCTATCCCACCATCATGTGATTTTTTTTATGCTGGACGCTTAGTATGACCACAAACTAAAACCAAGCAAAATCCTTTTCAACTTCTCCCAACTTTTATCCACACCATTTACTACATTATCCCAATGACACTGCTCTCTGATTTCTGAAGTGAGGCAAATTCCTCTTTTGTATCTGCATCTTTCAGCTTTCAAACCTTCAGTCTAGGTGTGTATTGCTTCTTCACTTCCTTTTCCATCCTTATGTTAATATCACCAACAACTAACTTGTGCTGTCTGAAGACTTCTTCACTGGGAATAACCTTGATATCTTTCAAAAGTTTCTTGTCACCCGATTTCATCATTCAGTTCAAATTCTAGGATACGCTCACCGTCTGCATTTCTAATACCATATGCAAAGCCACCATGTCATACCCAGGTGTTTCTCTCCAAGGTATCCATTTAAATCATCACCTATAGTATGATTATTTCTTTCTTGTCTATCTATCAGCATAGGCTGATATTATTGTTTTAAAGAAAAATTATTGTTCTATTTCATTATTCTTTATTTATTCATTTTTTAATAACAGATGATGACAACCTCCTTTTAGATATTTTAAAGATTAAGTTTTATAAAAAAATAATAGCTACATGTTTTCTACTATCAATAAAATATATAGTCAAATAATATAATGTGTTATGTATAGTCTATGTGCATATACATGAATACACATATACATATAGCCTATATACTTACACATATATCCTGTATACATGTAGCATATACAGAATACAAGTCTTAATTTTATTTAGAAAGACTAGATTTATTTTAAAAAATTAAAGCATTTAACATATAGCAAATAGCATTTACATAATACTATGATGCATAATGTATTTATGCAAATTGTATTTGATTGATTTTACTTTCACTCGGTTTAGTGGACTACTTTCAATTCCGTACCTTTGATTAATATGTTCTTACATACAAAATTTGCAAACTTCTTATACGAAAATGTATCAGATTTAATTTATATGTAAATCTGTTATTTCAGTAACAACAAACTTATACCATATGGATTCCTCTAACCTATTGCTCTTGACTGTTTTCTTGGTTGACATTTTTGATAATTAACACTTCTTCTAGGCTCTATTTGAAATCTTACCCTAATGATAATCTCTATAAACAGACAATTTTTTGCAATGACAAATGATTCATTTGAGGGAAAACAAGGATCCACAGGGGAAGTGAAAATAGTTTGAATTTTTTTATTTCAATCGGGGAAGAGCATTGAAATGTAGGGAAAGGGACGAAGGTTTGCCCTTTGTCCTAAACGACAGCAAAATTTTAGTTAGAATGGTATCGAGAAATGATAAAAGAAATGACCCCCAATATTTACAGGGGACTTAATGTTAGTATATCTGTTATTATAGGAAGCTGTACAAAAGAGAATAATAATAGAATTGAACGGTCAGATTCTCAAAGTAAAGGACAATCTAAACTTGTAAAAGTTATAGAGAAAAAACCCTCTAAAATAAATGGTAGGTAATTTGTGTTTTTTATTTTCCTGCGATGTCAAGACATATAGTATTTTTTTGGGTAGCAGATATTACAGATACAAATAATAATGAAGATAAGATCATTCTCACTGAGAAAATTAAAGAAAAAAAAAAGCCAAATGACGAATTTGAGTTTTCAAGAGATACTGGCTGCCACTTGTCATAATTTCATAATTCCTCATAATTTTTCAAAAGTCATAATTTTCATAGTTTTTACAACTGAAGCTGGTTGTATAAATTGTGGTCATATTTTGCACCACAGGGTGTTAAGTACCAGTGGCATCTGTCTCAGTGTGTTACTCTGAGCTGATTTGCAGTGTTACATGTAATGGTTCAATGGTTATTTGTACTGTGTTTTATATGATTTGTAAATCGACAGAAACAATGAGAACCAGACGATTACCATACAACATGGATGATATATTTTTTTTTTTATCGTCATGAGGCTCGGGATGTCGCAACACTAGTACAGAGCTAACAAGTTGGCGGCAGTACTTTCAGAGACGTGGCTGGATTTGTGTGCAGAGGTGGGATTGAACTGTGGACCTTTTATAGGGAACTAGTAAAGTACATACAAATGAAAATGAATCATACATGGCTTCTCCCAGTAAAGAAAAATGTCCATTCCACATTTTGTACTACCTGCAGCACTAACTTTGGTATAAGTGGTAGTCGTAATGCTCAAGTCAGGGTTCACGGCACTCAGGGAAAACCTGGAAAAGTTAGGGGAATTAAAAAAATCAGGGAAAAGCTAGAAAAGCCAGGGAAATTTATTTGAAAATTAGAATACTCAGGGAAATTTATTGTGAGGTATAGTTTTTATCTTTAAGTTCTATATTTTCTGTGACTCAAACCTGTGTATTCTTCTGTCCGATAAGATGAATGTATCAAAGATTCAAAGGGAGTTGTCAAAAATATTTGTCATGTTTTCAGATAATCAGGGAAAAAGATATACTTTTTTACATAAAAACTCAGGGAAAAAACTTTAAAGCAGGGAAAACTCAGGGAAAATTGTCTTGTAAAATAGCCATGAATGGGAATTGACAAATATAACAATGTCTCCCAAAATGTTGCAACTCACTCCCGAATGAAAAATTATATTTTTAAACTAACTCAAGTCTCCATGCAATTATGCGCACCTTTCCTCTGAAGAAACTATAATAAATTGTTTTTTGTAGTCTAATTTAACATAATAGTAAGACCCATTTCACCAAGTAAAAAAATGCAGGAATTTTGCAAGTGTTAGTTGACATAGTTGACAAAAACCTGGCTTTCAGATGGAGATAAATCGAGATCAAAAAGCCTAGAGTGAAAAATTGACCTGAGTGTTTAGGTGTAAAGGTTAAAAATTAGAAGTAGCTACAAATTCTTAAAAAGAAGAAGACTTATGCTCTTAGGCTTTTACATGTTCTTCATCTATTTTTTTGTGTTAAAAGATGTTTTGATGTCTGCTGACTTGAACTTTCTCATTTTTGTCATAACGTTGTGCAAAATAATTTCATAACATGGTGAGGTGATTTTGAAGTGGCAGCTCTGCAGTAATATCATGTAACATAACATTAGCTTGTAATATATAAAATGCAAAATCAAATATTGTTTGTATCTATGGTAGTATTTTGAATAAAATATATATTCTCGTGAAAATCATTTGACCCCCCATGGAGACTTATTTGAGTGAGCTTAATCGAATATATACGGTAAGCCGATACAAAATTAAAAAAAACAAACTCTGAAAGAAAAACATTGCAGTGGACACCAAATAAAAAAAAGAATTAATGACTCAGATTGGGGAAAAAAATGTATTATATTTTCAACTTCAACTTTAAATAGAACTTTAACTTTCATAAGTTCTTTTTTTATGCCTCTTACGAAAGTTTATGCCTATTTGTTTAGATCCAGAAGTTGTAAAAGAGATGCCAAAAAAGAACGATGTTGAAGCTGCAAAAGAAATCTCTACACCCAAAAGTTCTGGTGTTACAACTACAACAGATCCAAGTCTATTAGTTAAAATTGATGACTTAGCTGCAAAGAATGTAAATACCAAAAGTGATGATGTTGCAGATTCCAAAAATATGAAAACATCCAAAAGTAGCGATGTTGCAGATGCAAAGAGAAAGCAGAAAAAAGTTGATCCGAAAGCTATAAAGGATGATAAAGTAAATGGTATGTTGATTTATAATGACAGGCCCTAAACATGAGTTTATCCAGTCTAAGGAAAGTTGACAGATACTTTGTGGCTTACAATTGGGCATTGTATGCTGCATTGTATGCTGCAGTATGCTGCTCGGCCTTATGGCCAGTAATAACTTCAAAAGCCAAAAGTACATGGTTGCAATACCAATTTTGAATACATACTTATTTATTTTTCTTGATTTTGTTGAATGGACTATTGTACCGCACATGTTGTTATCGAATATACTTGTGCTGGTTATCAGACCAGCTGGTTATATAATTAGAAATAAAGGAAGCTACTTCTGCATTGAAGTCACTAATAACAAGAAGATGGTTTCTGAAGATGGTTTCATAAGATTTCTAATATATATATATGAACATTCACAGTCGTCGAAATAAAAGCAAGTACTGTGAAGGAGTTATTTTTAGCCGGCCAAATGAAGTTTGTATTGGCTATTACTATCCTTTTTTTGGCAGTGGCGTGACACTTTTCTTAATAGACTACGTCCCCAAAGTGCTACCAATCTGAAATTTGGTACCAGCATGTGATATGTTAGAAGGACTTGCCAATATTCTTTAAATTCGTCCACGGGGTCTTAAGTTTCTGGCAAGAAGGGTCTAAAATTGCTTTGCAGTCCAAAGGACCAAAAATACATTTAAGCAATATTACAAGACCGCTGACCAATTTGTTTTCAATTTCGTCAACTCAGGCTCTGAAATGTTTCATCTTTAGCATAGTAATTAGCTAGAAATTCAGCCTCGCTCTCTCATTCAAGAAACCTCTCCTTCGGGGCGTTAGTAAAGATCTGAGGTATTTTTTAAATTCAAAATAATTTCTCTACGGTGGTGATTCTTGATCATATTTCTTTTATTGCAGTGTGATCTATGTATTTTTTTATAATGGTCATCGTTGTTAGGGTAAAAAAGCATGCAGAATATTTATATTATATTTTTTATAAGAGGAAAAGTGTGAAAAATTTAGACTTAAAATTAAAGTTGTTTGTTTTTTTTGTTGAGTGAAAGATATAGAGGGCTTGTATCGCCTAATCTGTGAACACACATGTATGAAAATCCGTTATAGCTGGACAGCAAACATGTACACAGACCCATGGATTTGAAGACCAAATAGTTAATAAAAATACTCATAATTCTGGGGCAATTCTGTGTTTAGTTCTAGCATAGTCGGCGCTTGTAAAAACATTTTCTGAGAAACGTTCTTATTAAGAATTCTCTAGACAATGATATTGACGAACATGATATGAACTGAACGGATTTTACTGAAGAGGTCTAGTACAACAGAGACTCAACAGAGTACTCTATATATTCACCTCTAACATGAGATTGAAACATCAAAATGAAAATAATAAAACTATAAAACGAACCATTGACCATTTTATCTCGTTGCTCAGTTGAAAAAAGTTTGCTTTATTACTTCTCTAAGTCATAACAAGAATCTGTAACTCATTTTCTATGTTATTTATGTGGCGTAAATCTTTACTCGTTCAGTATGCTCCATGAAAATAAACGGGGAAATCATATAGTCATGGGAATAATAACAAGTCTAAAGCTTGTGCTAGGGAGATTGGGTTGTGTCTACGGGTCAGAATAGATGCCTTTGTTTCATCTGGTAATTGCCATGTAAAGCCTCATTCTTCACCATGGTTCTCTCTTGCCTGTTCTGTTGCTATTTTTCATAGGAATCACTACTTTCACCTTCTCTAACGGTCTAATACTGATGAGGATAAACATCTCTTTGCTTCTGATCGAAATAACTGTGAAAGGATCATTTAAGATGGCAATTCTGATTATGAGCACAGGGTTTATGACTGACTGACATCTGACATGATTTCTGGTGCATCTACAGTAGCTTTGCTAACAAAGGAAATATTTAATCCTACGTTTATTTCATAGCCCCAAAGTTTTTTATAAAAGTTAAATCTGAGCTTTTTACAAACTGTTTGTTTAGCAGTAATTCAACTCTTGATGATTCTAGACATCATCTACCTGACTTTCCACTTGGGACAAACTCACATCTGGATAACTTTGATATTACTTCTAAAAAGGTTGATGAGCTTGACTCATCAAAGGCGACTGACCCTGACATTATCACTATTATTGTTCTTCAGAAGTGTTCTTCTGAACTTTCTCCAATTCTCTCCAAATTATATGTCAAGTTTGTTTCCGAGTCTTGTTACCCCTCTTGCTGGGAATTTCCCTCTGCCATTCCTGTTTTTGAAAACTCTGGCGAGAGATCTGATTCCCGCAATTATCGTCGAATCAGTCTTCTACCTATCTAATGTTTTTGAGTCTGTTGTTAACAGATCTTTGGTTAATCAGGTGGATCCTCTCAATCTTTTCTCAGATTTTCAGTATAGTTATCGTTCTGGTAGATCAACTGCTGATGTTTTAACTGTTATCAGTGAGTGCGTTTATCTTGCTTTGAATATCTGTGGTGACAACAGAGCTATTGCTCTGGATGTATCCAAGGCTTTTGATAAGGTATGGCATGCTGGTCTTCTACATAAGCTCAAAGTTTACGGTGTTTCTGTTTCCTTATTAGAGATATTTAAGTCCTTTCTCTCAGATCGAAAAATAAAAGCTGTCCTCGATGGGCAATCTTCTAATAGCTGATTGAACTTCCTGAGAATAATCATTTTTGTCTTCTTGGTCTAACTTTTTTTAAAGACTTCTCCTGGAATACCTATATTGAGTTGATTGCCAAAACTGCAGCTATAAAAGTTGGTTCTCTATCAAGTACGGAACTATTTTTCTGCAAAGAGTATCCTATACCTATACAAGGCTATCATTTGTCCTTGCTGTTTGTCTAATCTACTTGACCGGATTCGGAAAATATTAATTGATATTGTTGGACCTGATCTTTCATTAAACTTGCAGTCGCTGTCTCATCGTCTATATACATAGCCTATATACTTATAGATATGTACATATATATCAAAGATATGTTTTTTACTCATAATAACTCTTTTTTACTTAAAATATGTTTTACTAAAGTTTTTAATTTTTACTTGTTATGTCAATCCTCCAATTGAATATTCTACATGGCGCTTTGAACCCATTGTTTTAAGCAATTCTTTCCTAGACTCAGATAGGATTCCGTTGGTTTGAAAAATAAAGGCCTTTAAACGGCTGAAACAGATTTCCTTGTTATAGGCGTGTGTGCTTTTATGCAGGGTAATATGTATACACTATATAGGAATGCTATAGAATTCATATATTGTCATATATTTAAATTATATATTTACAAAGTAGAGAATATGCTACAAACCTATGCTCTATGCTATGTTCGTGTATATGTATATGTATATTGAAAAAGCCTTTCAATATGTCGAAATATCGTCAAACATAAAATTGTGTTTTTACTGACTTTTTAAAACTCCACAACGCAACATCAATACTGGTTATTCGTTTACATACATATACATATGTGATCTGTTAGATCGCTTTTTTTGTCATTGCTTGCGCTGCTCGGATTTATCCGTTCAACTTCACCTCAAGTGAAGTGAGACCCGATTTAGCCACCTCTATCGGCGATCGGATAGATTATCTCTTTTTGCGAAGTGTCCAGGCATTAGCATTGAGAGTATACACTGCTGATGAGGGCAAATTAGCCCGAAACGGCGACCAGTGTTCCCTGATCTTGTCTGCGGATGAGTTCGAGCATGCGCAATGACATTTACTATATATATATAGTGAGACTCAATTTGACCACTTTCATTGGCAAATTGGAGAGATCAACTCTCTTTGCTAAGTGTCCAGACATTAGCTACAGAGAAAGGTATGCACTGCTAATGAGACCTAACAAGGTCCGGATCAGTTTGAGCATGCGCAATGCTATTTTACTATATATATATATGCAATATATAAATTCCTAGTGGGCAATAGCAGTAAAGATGCTTTCTACATTGTTATAGTGTCTTTACTGCCAACTTTCAACAAATTTTTGCCTACTGTGATCTACAGAGAAAATTACATGTAGTAACTGGTAAAGCGTAAGAGGCGGGATGGGACACACATTGTTCGAAATAAGAGCATATGATCTGAAACTATGCTCAAGAATCCTTCCTTCCACAGTGATTATTTGTTCTTGTTTCGAACACTGATGCACACTATATATGTATTATAGTATTGGTGTCTCATGTAAGGTACATATTATTGTATTGCATATTGTAGTACTTATACTTATACTAGGTCGCAATGTCTTTTGTTGCAATAGGACTCATCGTTAGTGAGTGCATATAAAAATAAGATATTGATGAACCTAAATAATTTTGAATCTGTCTATGATCTTTTTAAACTGAACTGCCCTACTTGGCGACAACTTTAATGTGAAATCCAAAAAAAAGACACTAAGGTGTGAGATCAATTTCTACCAATGGAATGTTTTATCTTGACTTTTGCTGTGAATCTTTCGCCTTGGCTCCTATGACCTATATAAGTCATACTGATATTTTAATATCTAGGCCCTTTTGAACTTTAGATTTATTTAGATGTTTAGAAGTTATATACCATTACTAGGCTTTTTCAGAAATTGCTAGGCTATTCCAATGTCAAAAATATATTTTTGGAAAATATAAGCCAGGTCAAGTGGCCAGTAGCAGGGGCTAATACAGCCTATTTTTGATAGCGTTGACCACTATTTGGCGTGTCTGGGCATGTCTGGGCAAAAATTAAAATTTGGAAAAACTTAGAAAATAAACCTTAATTTGATAGGGGATA
>JAULBZ010008874.1:0-10416 GCA_032360805.1 Neoturris breviconis | reverse complement strand
AAAACCATGCAACAAACACTCCCTTACAGGATGATGTCCGGAAGTTATTTCAAGGTGTGTCATAGCAATATTATGAAAAACAATCTGTAAAATGAAATCTGTCATAAATTAACTGAATTTGACTAATTCAAACTGAGAATAAAACCTGCAACTAAAAACTATACTAAAAAACACTCCTCCACAGATGATGTCTAGTTATTGCCAGGCTTGCAAGGAGAGAAAATATAAATAGGAAACTGCAAGTTTCTTACTCTTTTCTGTAACCAAATGTGCAAAAACTTGTTCAATGTCTGTAGTAAAGACACTAGAAGACATTGTTCTAGCATCTTTACTGCTGACTTTGAACAAGTTTTTGCTTGCTGGTAAAGATTTCTAATACTTCTAGATATCAACATAATGAAAGATTAGAGTTTTTAGGAGATGCTGTTCTTGATTATTTAACAAGGTACTTCCATCACTCGTTTTCATTCATTAATATTAATTAAATTAAATATAATTTAAATATATTTTCTTATAATACATTTGTTGTTAAATTTTGTAAGTCTCGATAGTGTTAAATAAAAAGGTATATGCCACTTTCTTCTTTTAGTATGCATCTGTTTCTTATGTTTCAAGAAAAGGGACCTGGAAAATTGACTTCGTTTCGATCCGGTCTAGTACAAAAGGACAATCTCATCAGAATATCTAAAGTATGTGTTATTCTTAACCTTCATCACATTTCAGCTGCAATTATTTTCTTCATTCACAGTGCTTCAAACAAGTAACTGTGGAGGAGCAATTTTTTGAGCATAGCTTCAGGCTACAAAGGCTACAGCTATGATCGAAGATCTCTCCTCTGCAGTGATTATTTTTTTTATTTTGACCACTGGTTCATGAATACTTGTTGATAAATAGGTCAGGTTCTACTGACGGAAAAGGGGAGAGCTACTCCTTAGAAAACAGTAACATAGCGCAGACCAAGCTGTAGCTCTCTTCCTTCTGTGCTTTTATGAGTCTTTCAAGTCTTTTGGCCTGAAAACATCCCTTTGTTAGCTATTAACACTGTCCCTGTTGTGAATAGTTCTTTTGACAAGGGTTTCTTCCAAGATTTCAAGCTTAGCAGTTCTCACGACACACTGGACGAAATAAGAGCAAATAATTACTGTTGATTAGTTATTTTTGAGCATAGTTTCAGGCTACAAAAACCTGAAGTTATGCTCAAGAATCCCTCTTCTGCAATGATTTTTTACTGTTATTTCGACAACTGTAACAACCCATTTATTGCTTATTAATGTAATAGCATTACCATTTTATATCTTTCTATATTTTATCTTAGAAATTGGAATTAGAAAAATATATCCTATTACATCACAAGTAAGCATATTTTTATTATAGTTGCATCATGCATTTATGTCATATTGTCTATATAATTTAGTTGCAGTAATATTGTAAATTTATCGCAGCCATATTTATTTCTAAATTTTGCCACTTTTAGAACTTCTAGTAGAGATTAAAAATGTTATTCGTGCTAAAGAATTTGCTACATAGGTTGGTTCACGCGAAGGAATTTGCCTAGTGGAGATCCGCCTTAAAGGTAGATCTTCGCTATACAAGTTTGTTTGTGCGAATATAATTTTTTCACAATAGCCCATATACACGGTGGCATAGTTTCTAAAAATAAACCATGGATGTAGCAAATTCTTTGTTTGTGCAAACATCGGGCAAAAGCAAAAGCTGTTCTACTTTTTGCTGTGACAATAAAAGGGCAACCAATCAAATTGCTAGATTGTGCAGAAAACGTTTGAATGATCAAAACAATTTTTTTAAAAACAAGAACTTTTGAAATGAAATTAGAAGCATATCTAACTTTTATTGGAGATAAAAAATGTTGTAGTGGCGATCCATCTTAACAGTATTATTGACAAGTAAATTTACATTGTAGAGTGGTATCTCACTTCAATAATCTAGGTTTAACCCCAAGCACTGCTATTGAGATGATAATTTTTCACTGTTCGTCTTAATTGCAGAGTACTTACTCACATCTTTAGTATGTTCAAAATATTTAGGAACTATCTCCAAAATTTCTTCGTACCGGAGAAACCAATCAATTGCAAGCCCATTGACTTAACACTCTTCTTCGTAGATTATTTTTCTCTGATTTATTGAATTTGACTACTTTAAAGGCTGTTAAAATATTGGCTTTTTGAAACGAGATGTCTCCTAATTCAGAACCAATGGTCAAAAGAAAAGAGTATTAATCATCACCGTCAGTAAATTATGATGTTTTTTTTTCAGAATAAATGAACCAGATAAGATGGAAACATTTCTAGCGAATGCAGTTGAATCCATCATCGGTATGTTTCTTGTTACTTCGAATCCATCATCGTTATGTGTCTTTGTTTTACATATTAAAGCTTTTCAGTTTGTAATATGAAAATGATCAATATCCCTATCTTACAAGTAGGAAATACAATACACAAAAGTTAAAATGTTGAAATTACAGTAACAAAAATTGGAATATTGAAATAATCACACCCTTTCTGATTCACTACGAGAGTAAAGATTTTAAAATAGGTTTAGGGCGTTCGCTGTACCCTATATATTTTTTTTTAATTAAAAAATTGTGTTCCATTCTGTATCTAGACCCATCTTAGGTTGTGAAGACTATCACTGGTCAAAGCAGGAGGAAACTGGCTTTGCAGCCTGAAGCAATGCTCAATAATCACTCCTCCACAGTGATTATATTTGCTGTTATTTCATCCTCTGACTATGTTATATATTTTAGGTGCTGTGTATTTGGATCGTGGTTTAAATGCTACTGATCAATTTCTCTCAACACTACTTTTCAATGATGATGATGTATGCATTTTTATTCCTGTTTTCAGATTTCCTATGTCCACCTGTTAGATAATTATTATAAAAGTCACTCAGAGGCGAACATTATTTCATAGATCATATTAAAACATAGTAAAAAAAATGAACGTCAATGTAGCAGCTGTTGGAGAATAATTATTTTCGTAGTAAATTTAAGTTTTGTAATTATGTTGTTAAATTAACATTTCCATCCTATGTTCTTATTTTTACGATAATCTACTTTGGTCCTCAGTCTAATATATTTTCTATTATATTTTCAGTATCTGTTATCATATTAAAATAGTAAAAAAAATTAACCTCAACGTAGCAGTTGTTGGGGAATAATTATTTTTGTAGTAAATTTAAGTTTTGGAATATTATTATGTTGCTAAATTAACATCTCCATTCTATGTTCTTATTTTTACAATAACTTGCTTTGGTCCTAATGGTTCAGTATACCATCTTCTTTAAAAGTCTTGTTTTTATATTACATTACAATTTTAGGAATTGTCAACTGTATGGAAAAATGTAAAAAAACATCCACTTCAGGTAATTTATTTACTACCTGCAAGCCTTAAAAAAAAATGGTTAGCCATTACCTGTGGAGGAGTGTGGTTTTTAGTACAGTTTTTAACTTTGAAGCTGAAACCTACTTAAAAAACTTTGCTTTGACTTTTGTGTATCTCTGTAGGGAGAATTGTTTTTAAATACAGTTATTAGCTCTGCAGCTAAAAATTATACTCAAAAAACACTCCTTCACAGGTGATGTTTGACAGTGGTTTTAAGGTTTGTTAATCGAAATAAGCATAATTTATATGTACCGAATCAAATTAAAATTTAATGTCAAAACACCCTTCTCCACAGATAGTTTTTATGAGTAAGCATTACGTTTTTTAAATTTTTATGAATAGTTTTTATGAGTAATCATTACGTTTTTTAAATTGTTATGAATACTATAGACTAATATCTCAGCCAGTATTTTTTATTTTTAATGCATACTAATAATGTTCAAACGAAACGTGGTTCATAATGTGGGTCTTTTGCTAAACTAATTCCCACAAGAGATAACTTTGTGTCAATTCACGGAAATAAATTCCTATGAAATGTACTTCTATCTGTGAAAATGAATTCTTGCAAAATCTAATCTTTGTGGACATCCTTTATAAATTAATTCCTGAGAAATATGCATTTTTTAAGCAAGATTTGTATATGGTATACATTTGTATACATTTGTTTGCTTTTTTATTAGGAAGATTGTCCAGATGGTGATAGAAATTATATTGATACGTCTCCTATCTTAAAAGTAAGTTTCAAGTTATTGCTTAAATAATAATATCTAAAATAAATAAGACAACCACTAATAAAAAAATACAATCTACAATTCAGGAACTGTATCACTCTACAGTCCCTTGCTGCAAGGGGGAAAATATAAATATGGCTATTTATATTTAGCACAACTTATAGCTGTTTTACATTGTAAGGGGTCATCCTTTTAGTATAATTATATGAAACTCACCTGCTCCCAGTATGTAGAGAACAATATAGATGATAATTGACATATCCTTCCTTTATCCCCCCTTTTCCTACTAATGGACACGTATACTACATAACTTCTAACATGGAATGTATGGAAATTGTACTTCTTTAGTTGTCTTTCATGCATCTGTTGGCCATGGCTGTTTGACATGTGCACATTAATAATGTAATGTAATGTTCGTAGTCAAAACGAGTCACTTAACAACTAAAAACAAAATAAAGCAGTAAATAATGCTTTATAGCAAAAATTTCCTTGCAAATCTAACAGAAATATGTACTCTAGTTAAAATAAGATAAAAGGTTTGTTTCCAATGTGGTACTAGACAGGCCAAACACAATTCAAAGTGTGAGCAGGTGACTCATTTTACCACACAGGGGCAAAATGTGTCACTCACTGCTTAGGACATTATAAAAGTCAGATATATCAGGAGGAGTCCATTTATTAAAAATACACATCTAAGGAAATTATTATTGCAGAAAAGAGTCCATAAATATTTCCAGTAAGCCCAAAAAATTTGCTTCAATCGCAAACATATACATTGCTTTTCTATCCACATATACCGTAGGGTACCACATTTATTTTACATTTATGTTTTCTGCACCCTCCTGCACCACATCTTAGTGTTTTCTATGGGTGACTCGTTTAGCTCCCGCTGATTTATTTTGCCCTGAATGATGCTACATATCTTTAAATATCATAGTTTCATATAGATTTAATTAGGCATTTCGAATGCAACAGTACTATGTATGCTCAATTTCCTTGTACCTTTATTTCTTAGAATTTAACAGAATTAGAATCAAAAATTGGTATTAAATTTAAGCATATTCGATTACTCTGTAAAGCATTAACGCATTCAGTTGCTGGATTGGATGATCAAAAACTAACTGGGTAAGATCTTTAAACGTTGATTTCCTTTGGTAGAAATTGACGTTATGCATCACATGATCATGCATTACTGTAGAGGAGAGATTTTACAGAATATTTTTCTTCCAAATTGGCTGAAAATATTCAGAGAAATCTCTCCTCCACAGTGATGAGTGACAGTTATTTTAGCCTCTGATAGGATGATGATTAGATGAGTTTCACTCTAAACGATCTTGCATTTGCTTGGTTTCTTTGTATGAAGAAAACAATCGAATGTAAGATCGTTTAGGGTGAAACTCAGCTAGGGGTCCATGTATAGGCTGCCTTATAAATTTTGTTAATTCTGTATTAGAAAGTAATTGGATCAAAAATAAAATAAATATTTTAATTTCTTTCAGTGGCAATTATGAACGTCTGGAGTTTCTAGGTGATGCGATTCTTAAGTATGTGTGCAGTGATTATTTATACAAACGATTCCCTACACATCAGGAAGGACATTTAACAGTAAGTTTCTATATGCGTTAATGAATGTCATAAATATTCCAAAAGCTAGAAGAGCGTCACTCGATATTTCAAAAAGGCAAGAAGCCCTGGGAACAAGGTTGGACTTATGAGTGCACTTTAAATACTAGGTTGAAATATATTAAGCATTAACTAAACGAACACAACATTTGATGCAGCATTCAATGCAAACAATGTTGCATAGAAATGTTGTGTTCCTTTAGTCTAACTACAACATTGTTGTATGCTGTTCTAGATATAGCGAAATATTTCATGCTGATTGTGTAACCCACATGTTGGAGTGATTGTTGCATTGGGGTTGCTAAACAAACACGGCAATGTTATGTTCTTTTGCAACAATGTTGCATCACGTGTTGTGTTTGTTTAGCCAGCCCTTAACTCAGCGCTTAACTCAATATTGATGCTTAAAATGCATTGCATCTGTTTTATTTTAGTTACTTCGGACTGCATTTGTGAATACTAAATGTTTAGCAAAAGCCGCTACTGAGATTGATTTAAACAAGTTTATAATTTATCAGTCAAAACGAGTAAGTCTATTATTTCTTCCAGCATAATTGCAACCAACTTCTAAGAGTGTAAGTTTTTTAGATTTTAACATTGCGTTGTTTACATTCTCGATATAGAAAAGAAACAAAACTTTTTTCTAAAAATTGCTTCAGACTGTGATATGGAATTATATTTTCCCATGTTTCCATTTAACATACTTATAACTAACACAAATGAATATTGTAAGAGTAATCTCGCAGTGGTCGGTCGAAACAAGAGCAAATAAGCACTGTGGTCTAGTACCTTTTTTACCCTCATTTCTTTGATCACATTGCTCCTTTATTCATTATTATATATTATCTTGATACTGTTTATAATTTTAGGAAGCACTAATCATGAAAGAAAAGGTTATTTGTGATGTTTTTGAAGGTAAGCAATGGGCATATGTTTACATTTTAAACGTTTGTAGGCTAGTTTTTTCTTGTCTGCATAGTCGTTAGCTGATTGAAGCTGTATATTATGTGTGTTTACATTTTAAATGTTCGCAGGCTAGTTTTCTTTTTTCTGCACGCTCATATAATTAGAACTGTAGAGTTATATGTTTATATTTTAAATGTTAGCAGGCTAGTTTTCTTTTGTGTGCGCAGTTATTGGCTGATCAGTTGTAGATTTGAGTTTTATTCCTTTTGTACTAAATCTTTCTCGTATTTCCTCAATTAAGCGCCGAAGTGTTTGTTACTGGGTGTACTGTATTTCCTTTAAAAAAACGAGCGTTTATTACAGCAGAGTGAACTCCTAATTATTTCTGGGTTTTTTTGTCTTATCTCCTCAAGCCTCCTTAAATATATTTGATAATCATGGCAAATATTTTGTGCTTCGCAAATATTCAGTTCACAGCTACAGAATTTCCTTTCAACTTTAAGCGACTGAGAAGGTATACATTATGCAGTTGCAACTCTGCCAAGGATGATAGAATCCAGGGTTTACAAGGACAAATTAGTGAGTTTTAGTAAATTTTCTAATCTTTTAAATTAAATAGTATGACATGGCATTCGGTATCTAAGAAATCTCCTCAAATCTCCTCCAAAAATATTGAAAAATTGTCAGATTCCTCTTAAAAATTTGAAACATTATCCTCAAAACACCTCGAATCTCTTTAATTTTTTATCAGAAAAAAGAGAGGCCACCCTGTACAGTGTTACCGTATTTCCTCTATTAAACGCCCAAGAGTTTATTACAGGGTGTACCGATTTCCTCTAATAAGCACCCAATGATTTATTTAGGAAGTGTATTTAAAAGAGGGAAGTGTTTATTTGTAAAGTTCCTGGATAGAAACAAGAACAAGAATTTCGAAAATGTCCTGTGTTTTTTGTAATTCTTTTAAATACCCTAATAATCCAGATTGACTCCCTTCAGTATACGCTCTTCCATTGTTTAATAGATGGTGACATTTTAAACGTTATGCATGCTAAAAGAGGCATTTAATGCAGAGAGGCTGGACTGTTATTAAATGAAATGCAATTCCTTAATTCCTCGAATTAACCCCATCAATATCTACCAAATGAAAAGTCTTTTTTTTTCGCTTTTGCAGCAAATCTTCTAGTGGAAATCAGTCTTAGCCCTCTGCTTCGCTGTTTTATATACGCACATTCCCAGCCAGCAAAAACCTGTTCAAAGTCAGCAAAATAACGCTGTTCTAACGTTATTTTACTGACTTTGAACACGTTTTTGGCTACTGGGTTGTTTCATTTATTTATTTATTATAGCATTTATTGGTGCGATACACATTGATAAAGGAATTAAACATTGTCATAAATTTATTGAAGTATGCATATTATCAAGACTAAGAGTAAGTACACTGGTCGACATAAGAGCAATTAGTCACTGTAGAGGAGCGATTTTTGAGCATAACTTTAGACTTTATAGCCTGAAGCTAAACTCGAAAGTCACTCCTTCACAGTAATTATTTGCTCTTATTTTGATCACTGAAGTATGACTCCATGTATTTTTATCAGGGAGTAAATGACAGACATGACTGACTCTGCCACATAATACTTGGGTCGGGTTTATTTACAAGATTTTATGATATAGGCACCCTGCTCTCTCTTTTTTCGATTTAAGTAAATTTTATACAGATAAATATCTGTGAATCGAACTCTCAGGGGACTTGAAGAAACGTTCAAATTAACGTTCAAACGTTTAAGTTATAGAGGTGAGTTTGACGGAATTTTCATTCAAGGGATCAGGCAAATGTGTTCAATCAAGCAAGTTCGAATTATTCATATTTGGACCGTAGATTTAACTCTATATTATAACAATTACATTTTACAAAAAGACTGTCAAAAAGTATTATTTAAAATTTGCAACCGGCTTGGTAAATATACTGATTCAACCCGGCCGGCAAAAACCTGTTCAAAGTCAGCAAAATAACGTTCTTTGAACGTTGTTCTAACGTTATTTTTCTGACTTTGAACAGGTTTTTTCCGGCTGGGAATGATCTTCAATCGAATGCAAAACTTTTTCGGAATAAGTAAGACATCAACTTTTTCGGAATAAGTAAGACATCACCTGTGGAGGAGGGAGTGTTTTTGAGTAAATAATGCTCCTCTACATGCAATGTTCGGCAGTTACATTCAGGCGTGTTTCTTCTTTAGGAATTTGTAATCAATCAAGAATGGGTCGATCCAAAAACACAACTGCAGCAATGTTGTTATAGTTTGAGAAAACCGCTTAGTAAAGACAAAAAAAATTTAACACCTGTATATAAGTAAGTACCCAGTGGACGCAAAAACTTGTTCAAGGTCAACAGTAAAGACGAGGAAAGACGTCGTTCTAGCGTCTTTACTGCGGACTTTAAACAAGTTTTTGCCCACTACGTAGATTCAAATTATGTCTCAAACATTTCATTGAGAAAAAAGTTTGATGATAGTTGCAATCCTAAATGTTTGAGTCTAGACGAAAATTAGCTGCAAAAGCCAATAGAAGACATTTAGTTGGTACATTTCTATATTATTTATATTTACCTGCTCTGTTAATTTATTTTTAGGAAATTAAAACATTCCAACGAAGGTGGCGTGCAGTGTTTTAAGGGTAAGCGCTCGCATTATTTTCATCGTAGGCTTTTAGCCTTTTCTCAGGCATTCGGGAATCACAGGCATTAGGGAGTATAGTCCGGTTTACATTACCCCATAAATAATGCCCCGGTTAACATGAACTAGAAGTCTATTTTCATCGTAGTTGTTGCAATGAAATCTTTTGTCTGAATATCAAATCAGAAATCATTGTTCAATAACTAAGAGGACCAGTCAACCGTGGTCTTGAAATCGGACATTCTTTTTTTGAAAATAAACTGTTTTCACACACCCTGTTATATTTGTCGAATCCTAGTTTGCCAGCAATGATAAAACAGTATTCCAGCCGGCAAAAAACCCGTTCAAAATCAGCAAAATAACGTTAGATCAACGTTCACAGAACGTTCTAGTAACGCGATAAAGTTTCTTCAAATTATTTGCACAGTTTACGCTATTTTTATAGTTGCAGTTTATTATGGTGAACGCCGTTTGGGGACTGGGACTGGCCGCAGGTTAGTTAAAATGTATTTTTGTGTTGTCAAGACGACCAAATGTTTATTTCTGGACCAAACCAAGTGATACAACACGCTTATTCTGCTCCTTAGGTGGTGGGCGTATGAGTAAATAATCACTGTGCAGGAGGGTTTTTTGAGAATAGCTTTATCTCGGATCTAATATAAATCACTTTTTAAAACTTGTGGTAGGGAATTGACTGTGTTTTGAAGGTGAATGTCTGTGAATTTGCATTATCTAGTAAGGGGACATTCCACGTAAGTCACCGTCACATACCGGCTGGCACTCGTCCAGATATTGTATTGTAGGAATTTTGCTGCCACGAAATCGCCTCAAGTGGTTTTATAGACAGAGCGTTTAATATATTTAAGAGGGCGGTTTATATGAGAGAAGATGACGTCGTTTTGTTGTTTCGACGTTGATCCGATTTCGTTTGCCAGTAGGGAATATAACGACTAGGACCAATATATGTGAATGCAACTATCGGACATCACCCGCGAGTGTGTGAGTTGTGTTTTTGAGTTTACCTCAATACTTACTTGGTAAACTTGGTATGGGTTTGTTCTTCAAGAAACAGGTGTCCATGGATGG
>JAULBZ010008873.1:0-10417 GCA_032360805.1 Neoturris breviconis | reverse complement strand
GGTTCGATTATTTTTGAAAAGGATACAGTTGGCATTTCTTCAAATAAAACTTTTGGTAATGATTCAGTTAGAACTTTGGTATCATAATCCCATCTTGCAGCTTCTAAGAATAGACCCTGAAATTCAAGAATAAGTAAACTAATATATATCGAAATATAACTTTTTTGAAAGAAGTCACGAGACACGTCTACAGAAATTAACGGGCGAATCATTAAACGTAACGAGTATTGAATCGAACGAAGCTAGTGTGCTCAAAGTTATTGGGTACTGATCAAATGGCATTTTTAAATGTAAGGGTTTCTAATGCAATCACCAAACAACATAACCAGAGACTCCCCAAGACATATGACATAAATAAAAAGTAAACGAAGCCACATCATACATTGATGGTGTGACTCTGAATACTTTCTAAGCATGTTTCAATAATGTGTGACTGTAATACTGTAATAATGTAATTCATCATTTCTATTCCAATGGTCAATTCAGATTTGACTAGTTGCAACACATTTTAACAAATTTTGTAACAAAAGAGCATGCTGGAATTGACTTCGAACATCTTGTAATTGTAATATAATTTTATCATTATCTTGGTGTTGACATTAAAATTTTGTCGTGACGTCATTTGGTGAAGTCATGACGGATATTTTTGTATTTTTGCTAATTTTGGCGCCTTAACTAAAAGAAAAAAGAAGAAGTTCTAAATGGAAAAAAGAGAAGAAAGCAAACTAACAAGAAAGAAACAAACGCTCAGTATTTTCTGGTCTGTACTACTTGCCATAGAAAATCCTACATTTTTTTTTACTTAGATGATCATATAAAAGCTCTAAAAATTATCAGAGTGGGTAAGATTATGTCTGTAATTGATAAGTTGCAAAATATTATTACCCAATACATGTACTATACTACTTTTTTACATGCAAAATGTTATAGTTGCTCCTCATAAACAGAAGTAACCCAGTGAGTACACGTCAGAACGTCAAAAAGATGTCGCGACGTTGTTCCGACGTCGTGTGCCGACATGGAATGTGCTAGTAAACTACACCTTGTTAAAGTATATTGTATATTATAACGTCCATACCTTGACGTTGTATTGACGTTGTGACTGTTCGGCAATGATAAGACGTCACGTGTCGGAATATAAATATTCTGTGGAGGAGAGTGTTATGTCAATTCAATCACTTACTTTAATATAAACACCATCTTCTGGTCTTTTGCTGACGTCAGCACCTTTATCCAGCACAAAGAACTCAAAACCAACATGATCAATCGGCATGGTATATTTTCGTGCAAAATTCTGTGCAGCACCTGTTAAGAACAATAAAACAACTTGTGAGAAATCCAGGTTATCCAAATGAATGCAGCAATAAGTTACCTTTACAACATACTCTCCGCTCCACTTTTTTGAAATTTTCAAACCGCTTCTTTGATTTTTTCTCTGAGAATACAAATTAACAAGTATGGGGCGGCGTTTATTCGGCAGCAGGGAGTAAGGTTCTGTAACTCAATTTATTTATTTATGTAAACCTTAGAAGATCTTGCTCCAGCACGATTCTTATCAGATTCTTACATTCTGAGAAATTTGAGTGATTCTTATAAATAGAATTGATTGTAAAACAAGAAAAAGAATAAGATCAGTGTAGCAATACAGAACTTACCTGTTAAGAAAGACTGCGTGAAATAGAATCCAGATACCCAAAACACACTTGGAATACCTTGATCAATCCAGTCTTGAAAGAACTTTAATCTACAAGAGGTCAGTCATAAGGTAATTAATAAAGCAACGCAAACGTTTCACAGATTATTTTGCTACTTTGTTAATTATGGTTAGAGAAATTTGCTAGAAATGCAAACTTACAATGTACACATCACAAATAAAAGAGAACTGATTCAACGATTTTGAAATGGATTGGTTTCTTCGTATCGAACAAACCAATCCATAGAAAGCTTGTTAGTTTAACACCCTTCCTTGCTAACCTTTCAAG
Organism: Neoturris breviconis; assembly: GCA_032360805.1. Lineage (NCBI taxonomy): Eukaryota > Metazoa > Cnidaria > Hydrozoa > Anthoathecata > Pandeidae > Neoturris > Neoturris breviconis. Next base: position 8,435 of record JAULBZ010008873.1, on the reverse strand, counting down.
TAGATCAATGATGTAACTACCAAGTGGTTTTAAGGATGGATATGATTTAGCCGCCCAAACAGCAGGTACTTTACCAAGCAACATGTTGTTGAAAACATCTTCCAGTTCAGATGACATCACAACAAGACCCTAAATAAGGTTCAATAATGCTATCATCTCTTAGTTAATTAATATAACGGTTAAAGTGGTAATATAGCTACAAGTAAAAGCAATACCGTGAACTTGGAGAAATATCAATATATCATGAATGCATGAAATTTAATACGTGCGAAAAATGTTTTCCTTGTTGTGCAAAAATTACTGTGTATAAAGATTAGTAGAAATAAGGTTGGTCATAATATGCAACAATTTAAAAGTAGGCAATGTGGACCAAATAACTAAGCTGACACTGAATGACAATGAATTTTTGAGGAAAATATAATTCATATTATTACTTTAAATGTATTTTCAAGCCACTTTTTGCAAAGAAGAGTAGCTATTGAGTTACATGGTCAGAAAATAGCAATATTCATCCTCAACATATATTAATTCAAAAAAGTTCGGACTAAAAAAATTGAAAAAACTGTCCTAAGTCGTCCGAAATAGTAATGACATTTTCTGACGTTAGTATTGTCCGAAATTAAAAACGTGTGGCGTATATAAATTTTTTGTACTTAACATATGACTATTTCTAAACTTTACTTGGCGGTACTTCAAAAAGAAGGGACGTTTTTCACATTACCTTTATAGCCTTCTGTATATTAGCTAACGAAGATCTCACAACAACAATCAATCGGTTAAATCGAATGAGTTCTTGTCTTAAAACAGTGTTCATTGATTCTTCATATAAAACTGGATATTTTTCAATAATCATCTCTATATCAAATGGTTTTGGAAATTTAGCTAGGATATCAGCTGCAAGATCGCCAACAGTTTCTGCAGGTGATTTTCCAGCACCACTCGATTGACGAGGTAATGTAAGCAAGATACTTTCAAAAAGCTATAAAGAAATATAGAATGCATTTTTCATTATTTATTTACTTGTGGCTGTAATATCATTGTGCATGTTTACAGTAGTTGTTGGTATTACTCTACATGTTTACGGCTGTACATTCTAGGTTCTAGTGATTTATAAGGTCCATTCGATATCATCAGGTCTGCGACATGATAAACTATATCCTTTCAATAGTGAGTATACTGATAAACAGCAGTATCTTCCAACCAAGATTCCCCTTTGAATTGAGTTCTTGTTAAAGAATATCAGATTCAAGGACATATACAAATCTACTCACATCTTGTGTTTCTTTCTGTTCTTTAGTAATGTCTGCATTCTCGTGTAATCCAAATACTTCGGGATGTGGTATTAATGGTAAGTCACGAATATATTCAATGTATGTTTCATATGGTGACGACTTTGGTGCATAATAAACTCCACTAGGTGAAAATCTATAAAATTGATACAGATTATTGCTATATTTCATGCCAAAAAATTTGTTTAAAGTCACCAGTAAAGCAATTCTAGCACCTTTGCTGCGGACTTTGAACACGTTTTTGTCCACTGGAACGTTTCCTAAGTCCCACAGTATCTGTTTTATTACGTTTTGAGGTTGAATTTCACTAGGCTAATAACTCACTCACGGTCGAACTTGACATTTATTTCTGCCAATGGAAGGCTTTCATTTGCCTTTCGCAACAAATTGTTTCGCCTAGTGGGAATCAACCTGTACTTACTGATATTGATCGTTGCAGATGATATCATCGCAAATAAATATATCTAATAATGATAACAACAATCTTCTATCTTTATCGTCAGTAACACGACCACCATAATTACATTCACCAAACAAATACAGCAATGCTTCCAATGGAACTACATCATATTCATTCAAAAACATCTGAAAACAATGGAAAATAATGCTTCAAAACATTGTAAAGAAAAAAAGTACTAAGGTATACAAGTGTACGTGATAAAGGAGCAAAACAACGTGTCACGCTGTTCCAAAAAAAAGTGCATTTTAAGGAGATTTATTTTTGTGGTTGAGCTCATAATAAATTTCACTTATTTTCGCAAATTAAGAAATTAAGTATTAAGGAATTTCCAAACCTTTTTATTTTGGACGTTTGATTTTTCGCTTATAATAGGCTTTTGGAAAATATTTATTTTTGCTTGAGCTCATAATAGACCTTTGCACTGACTTTTACGTTTATGCCCATGAGTCCATGAAAATTGATGTCAGTAAAAATTAACGCTGTCAAGTTATTTTGAAAAGTAGAGAATCAAAAGAAATAGCAATATGAGAATTCGTTCTTAAGAAAAGCAAAGGATATTTATTTACCTGCAACTGCCTCATACTAATCCTTAGATCAGATTCATTAAATTCATAAGGAATATTCCATCCTAATGGACCAAAGTTTCGCCTCTCTTGTACCAATGCATGAAAGAAGCATAAACCAAATAACATTTTCTTCCATTCTGAAGGCTAAGATATAATTTCAAACATTAGTACATGTTGTTTTAACTTACCAGTTCGAGATTGTATTGAATCACTTCATCTGCTCTAATTATATATTAACTCTAAGACTTACTTATGCATTTTTATGCAAAATCGCCCTTGCGTAATAAAAAGAGGGGTCTAAATAGATGATACTTGCACAGCATAGAGATTAATCGAAGCAACTGTGGAGCAACTGGCTGGAACTAAATAAAAGAAACTATAGTGCCCTTAAAAGAAACAAGTAAATCCTACTGTTTAGTATAAAAACAATTGTGCGGTGCATGCCATCAAACAATATGAAAAACCTCGTGTTCTAGATTGTGCTGCTTCGAACTAATTTAATGAGAAAAACCTGACCTTTATACTTACTTTATTACAATCAGCAAAAAATTCTGGATCTGATATAGGATCATTAGTATATGAACGAAGTACATTTGCACGCATTCCTTTTGGCGGTTCGTTTGTCATTTTCACACCTACGGAAAAAAAAGTGTTAAATGATAAATGTGTAACAAAATGTAATATACTAGCGAGTACGGTCGCATATATTCCTAGACTTGGCTGTATCTGGTAGTATTTTATGCTGTGTAAGTATTCATTCATTTTAAAGGTTAGCATCTACAAATAATCATTTTGAAAACGATAGAAAGCAAATAGCACAAATATCAATTATATATTTATGTCCTTGTTGCAGTAAAGTGAAAACAGTAAAGGAAGAAAGCTCTTTCTGTTTGAAAACATTCGCTAAACATTTTTTATATCAGATTGTTAAGCATCCATCTGCCACATTGCAGATTATTTAAAAAATCAAAGTAGCTAATATTATACCGTTTTGTAATATTGAAACTGGAAAATCTGGTGATGGATAACTTGTCAGCCATATTCTAAAATCATTATGGGTATTTTCAGGAACAATTTCTTGCTCGCAAATCTTTTCTAATGTAGGCATCCAGCTAGTTGCAACATGACAATTCTGCAGAACAACCCATGTACCATTCTTTAGTGCCTCTTTAATCATTTTGTGAGCTATTGGACCCTACAAAAAAAATCATTAGAGAGATCAATCTGAGAGTTTTGTCATAGCCGCAATGAACGTATTATAATTCATATATGCACCCCACTTAATTTTGAATACTTAAATTTGCTTGTGTGACGTCAAATTCTACCAATAGAATGTCCTCTTTTGGCTTTCGCAGTGAATTTTTCACCTAGTGGAAATCAACACATTCCGAGGTAACAATTTTGTAAAGCCTGTTTCACAAATATGATGCAATCAAGTATTTTGAGTAAGAATCATGTGCAAAAAATTCTTTATATTTGCGTTTACTTGAATCAATTTGAATGAATATTGTATTGTGCATGCGTACAACTCTTGCGTCTGCGACTGCTTAATGAATGGCATATCCATCCATCAGTCATAAATTATATCAATACATATTATCCTACCTGTCCTTGACCCAATGATATAGTCTGAATACGATCACCACCAAACCCTTTTTCCTCTGCAAATTTTCGTAAAGCTGCCATCGGATCAGCACCAGGAGATAAAACAAAGATAAGAGGTGTAGTACAATTTGCATCACTGTAACTCAATGGCAGGTTAAATGTTGGTGGTTCCACATATGCCTGCCCCATATTGTCAACAATGTAATCCTACAATAAACAAGACAAAAACAAAATTTAATTGTGAAAGTGATACCAATCATTTACAGGTGCACAGACATCATCGTCATCTTACCATACCTTAAAGGCCTATGTTTTGGTGGGTTTTTAATATTTTGCAAGAGATGTTTATTCATTATTTTAGGGTCTTAAATTTTGCGAATCCATTGGTTTCAAAAAAATATTGCGAGCTTTTAACTTCATGCATCATCCTATTCCATTTCAGAACCTCCTTTCAAAAGTATTTATATTAAAAAATTCCTTATAATAAAAAGGAATATTAAAATGAAAATTCTTTAGTCTTTGAAACAATTGTGGGTTTTATTTTTGCGAATAGACCCTTCGATCACAATTTGTTTTGCATATACGCAAAAATTAAGACTTGCCAAAATTTAGACTTTTAAGGCAAATTGAGAAACCATTCCAAACATACTTTGTTTAGTGTATCGAACCTTAGATATACAGTGAATACGTTCGATAATTCGAACATTCGCTATTTCGAAAGAATGTTCCCTTGAGGGCTTGAATTTGCAGACGTTGACTGCATTTAATGTACATACCTGAACTGCAGGTACCACCTTATCAGGTCTTATGCAACGTAGAAGGACAAGTCTAAAAAAACAGATTGATAAAGAAAAGGTTGGGTTGACAATGCATGATACTGACATAGTAACTATAAGTTTGAGTTTTTTATGGTTAGGTATAGTTTATGTGTTATCATCGGAAAAAAAAGGAAACGTTAATACATGTCAACACTGTTGGTATAGTAATTGTATATTATGTGTGTACTCTTACTTTTAAGGATAAACAGCAATGAAGTACCCACCACCTAATTAACACCTTCATAAGAATCCCAGGTTTAAATCAGTAAAAAATAACACTTTAACACTTCAGGCTCCACATTATATGATGCTAATAGGTTCATCCTTTGTAAAACTTGATAAGATAATAAACAGTTAAGAAACGTTGAAGCTCAGCCAAATATGCAAAACTGTGTGTTATAGTTCTTTACCTATCTAATCCTTTTAGTTTATCATCCCATCCAGCAGGTATCTTTTCTTTATGTGGAGCGGCTGAATCATAAAATGCTTTCCAAGATGGATCAGTTATACCTAGAAAGAATAGTCCAGATTTACAACCATAAATTCTGACAGTACTAAGATGACTTAAAACAAGATCACAACAGTAATTTTCAAATTATTGCATCTAATTTCTGACATGTAGTCGACTAATATTCTCAACTTTTAGTACGTGCATAAAGTTCTGGCAAGACATACTTATGTAACAATGAGTAGAAATATTTTAGAATTTAATGGACCAAAGCATGATTATGTATGATTATATATGTAGCTCTCATACAGTGGTCTCAAAATAAGAACACACATTGCTCTAGATTATTAGTTCAAATTAGTTCAAATTAATTAAATCTAAAGCTATCACTTACTATCTTTGATTCCTATTAAATTAGGTAGATCAGAAGCACGTACAAGCTCAGCCCATGATCGTTCATTCAGCCAAGAAGAACAGGGATTAGGGAAAGGATTATCAAGACCGACTCCACCGGTTAATAAGAAACGCCATACTTGATCATCGACCTCATTTCTAAAAAAGAAATATTAAAAGAAAGCAACCATTAGAAAAAACAACAAAAATACTAAACAAACAAAGAAACACATGAAATGCCAACATACTAATTATTGTTTGTCGTGGTAACTCATACGCATTAAAGATATTGAACAGTGGTTGAAACAAGAGGAAATAACCACAGTGATGGAAATATGCCCCCAAATCACTCCTCTGTAGTAATTATTTGCTCTTACTTCAACCACTAATGAATTATCATATAAATATTGATTGAAAACCAACAGTCAATGTTCTTAATTTAAACTATAGAATGTGTAGAAGTTATCAATGTCACGTAGTGAGTACTACACGGTTTTTTTATATAAGAAAACGTTTTTTTGACCTGAGGATCAATTTTCTTAACAATTCCTTGAATTTAGGCTTAGATTTTTCTTAAGAATTTCTTAAAATTTTCTGACCAATTTTATATATAATCATTCGTTAATAAAAAATAGAAGACAACAAAAAACGTCATAATTAAAGTCACAAAAGTTTAATACAGTTAAGTTTCCATTTTTGAAATCACTAAATTTGAGGCTGGGCATTTTCTTAGGATTTTCTTAACTTTTCGTGTTTTCTTATAAAAAAAATCTGTGTAACGCTAGAGGATTATCGTCTGGTTTTTGCAACCTATTGTCATTCATTTAATCATGCAAAATAAAGAAACAAAAGAATTTAAAAACATTGAACATTTCGAAATAATATTCAAAGGAATACATCAACTCTATGCAATCACGACATGATACACATCCAAAATTAATGGCAAAAACTATTTCTTTTGAGGCTTGATGGGGCATTATCTATCAACAAATCAATTCTCAACTCAAATAACTAATATTTTCATTGTACCTAATTCTAAAAAAATTGTAAATTTTCGCTTTCATATAGGTGCATGTGCTTATATGTGCGGTAATAAGGTACGTAGTATGAAGGTGTTATTCAATCTGGAGGGATTAGTCCCCCCCCCCATAACTTCTGAATCATGGGTTATGTGACTAGAAATTTAGGGGTTTTCCTATAATTTATCTATGTTCAATTTAATGTCATCAAAATGATATCATTCATAAAGAAAATAATTACATACAAAGTTTAACCTTTAGACTGCACACCATTCTTTCGAATTTAAGACCCAGAGGGCACTTGTTTTAGTGGCTTTGGAAGTTTCACAAGAAACTTTATAGATTTTGACAAGATAATGTCATGCTAAAATATGACCTCATTTTGCAAAGAGTATAAAATAATCTGTCAGAATATAGATGAAAAAAAACCAATAAGATAGCATCAAATTATTGAGCTTAAAAAAAACTATAACAAAATAATACTGATGTCACGTTTTTCATCAAAATGAACAAAAAGGAAACAAAATCGTAGAAATCAGTTTTTGATTATGAAAACAGCATTTTTGATATTCCCTGGTCATATCTCTATGACCAAACAAATCAGTTAGATGACAGGTTATCTAAAACGTTTTGAATACGATCTGGGCTTGAAAAGTTCTTGCTATGACCATTCATTATCGGGAAAAGTTTGTTATGAATTCTGCAACTACATTCCTGTGGGAAAGTGTGCATCACTATGACAAATGACAAAAGTTTAGAAACCGTAGAAAACATAGCGAATGTAAGAAAACTTATTAAAAGCCTTCAAAATCTAAAAACATTTTTCCAAAAGTTCCTAGAAATTCAGTACCAAGTTCTACGTCAGATGACATCACACGAATAATGATGACATAAACAAAAAATAATTATCCTATTGAATTCGGGTTGCCATATGCTAAGTTTCAGGTTTCTAGTATAGTCCTATCAGACATTACGGAAGGGAGAGTGGTGGTGTGGAATCCATCACCCAGGTTTACAAAATCTTAAAATATCCCTGCCTGAATCAGCATGGTACCTTTAAATTTATAGAGGGAGAAGCACAGTGTACCAACATTCCTCCTCCCTCCCCCTTAGCCTCTATGATTCACCTAAAAAGGATAACCTTATAGGGTTAAGCATCTTGTCAAGCATCTAGTGCTTGAAATAAGAAAAAATAATCACTATGGAGGAGGGTTTTGTGAGCATAGCTTAAGACTTGTAGCTATAGCTTGAAGCTATACTTAAAATTCACTCCTCTGCAGTGATTATTTACTCTTATTTCAAACACTGTTACACATCAAACAGTTAGAACTATTCGCGCAACTTACCTTCCTTTCAAAATATTTATTGTTAAGATCAATGAAAACAACAATTTATCCTTTTCAAATAATGATCGACAAACATTGTTGTAAATACTTTGCGTAAAGTGATCATTCAAATTTTCAATTCGTTCATCTAGATCATCAGATTTGCGACTCTTTTCAATAGACTAGAATAAATCAATACAATACAATGATTAAAGAAAGAGTTACTAATCAATACAATACAATGATTAAACAAAGAGTTACTAGTCAATACAATACAATGATTAAACAAAGAGTCACTATAGTCAATACAATACAATGATTAAACAAAGAGTCACTAGTCAATACAATACAATGATTAAACAAAGAGTCACTAGTCAATACAATTCAATGATTAAACAAAGAGTCACTATAGTCAATACAATACAATGATTAACCAAGAGTTACTAGTCAATACAATACAATGATTAAACAAAGAGTCACTATAGTCAATACAATACAATGATTAAACAAAG